>JAJHPC010000006.1:6745963-6763463 GCA_024447665.1 Juncus inflexus
AAAACTCCGATAGATTCTTCGTAAAGAATGATAGTAAATACGAAATTATTCAAATGCAAACAAAAATTTGTTTTCATTATAAAATATTTCTCCACAATCTTTCTTTGCACCAAAAACTCAAGTTTCGTGCGTTTGTTTACTAATTTCACGCAAAAAAAACTCGGCTAGATTTTTCGTAAAGAATGATAATAAATACAAAATTATTGAAATGCAAATCAAAATTTATGTTCAATTTAAAACATTTCTCCACAATCTTTGGTTGCTCCTAAAACTCATGTTTCATGCGTTTGTTCGCTCATTTCATGCTAAAAAACTCGGATTGATTTTTTATAAAGCATGATTGTAAATACGAAATTATTCTAATGCAAACAAAAATTTGTGTTCAATTTAAAATATTTCGCCACAATCTTTGCACCTAAATCTCATGTTTCGCGCGTTTGTTTGCTCGTTTCATGCCAAAAAAAAAACTTGGCTAGATTTTTCGTAAAGAATGATAGTGAATACTAAATTATTCAAACGCAAACCAAAATTTAGTTTCATTTTAAAATATTTCTCCACATTCCTTTTTTTCACCTAAAACTTATGTTTCCTGCGTTTGTATGCTCGTTTCATTCAAAAAAAACTTGGATAGATTTTTCGTAAAGAATGATTGTAAATACGAAATTATTCAAATGCAAATAAAAATTTGTTTTCATTTTAAAATATTTCTCCACAATCTTTGTTTGGACCAAAAACTCATGTTTCATGCGTTTGTTTGCTCGTTTCACGCAAATAAAACTCGGCTAGATTTTTCATAAAGAATGATAGTAAATCCTAAATTATTCAAATGCAAATAAAAATTTGTGTTCATTTTAGAATATTTCTCCACAATCCTTTTTTTCACCTAAAACTTATCTTTCATGCGTTTGTTTGCTAGCTCCATTCAAATAAAACGCGGATAGATTCTTCGTAAAGAATGATAGTAAATACGAAATAATTCAAATGCAAACAAAAATTTGTTTTCATTATAAAATATTTCTCCACAATCTTTGTTTGCACCAAAAACTAAAGTTTCGTGCTTTTGTTTGCTCATTTCACGCAAAAAAAACTCGGCTAGATTTTTAGTAAAGAATGATAATAAATACAAAATTATTGAAATGCAAATCAAAATTTATGTTCAATTTAAAATATTTCTCCACAATCTTTGGTTGCTCCAAAAACTCATGTTTCATGCGTTTGTTCACTCATTTCAAGCTAAAAAACTCGGATTGATTTTTCATAAAGCATGATTGTAAATACGAAATTATTCTAATGCAAAGAAAAATTTGTGTTGAATTTAAAATATTTCACCACAATCCTTGCACCTAAAACTCAAGTTTCGCGCCTTTGTTTGCTCGTTTCATGCAAAAAAATAACCTCGGCTAGATTTTTCGTAAAGAATGATAGTGAATACTAAATTCTTCAAATACAAACCAAAATTTAGTTTCATTTTAAAATATTTCTCCACAATCCTTTTTTTCACCTAAAACTTATTTGTCCTGGGTTTGTATGCTCGTTTCATTCAAATAAAACCTGGATAGATTTTTCGTAAAGAATGATTGTATATACGAAATTATTCAAATGGAAACAAAAATTTATTTTCATTATAAAATATTTCTCCACAATCAATGTTTGGACCAAAAACTCATGTTTCGTGCATTTGTTTGCTCGTTTCACGCAAAAAAAACTCGGCAAGAGTTTTCGAAAAGAATGATAGTAAATACTAAATTATTCAAATGCAAACAAAAATTTATTTTCATTTGGAAATATTTCTCCACAATGCTTTTTTTCACCTAAAACTTACCTTTCATGCGTTTGTTTGCTCGTTTCACGCAAAAAAAACTCGGCTAGATTTTTAATAAAGAATGATAGTAAATACTAAATTATTCAAATGCAAATAAAAATTTGTTTTCATTTCAAAATATTTCTCCACAAAACTTTTTTTCACCTAAAACTTACCTTTCATGCGTTTGTTTGCTAGCTCCATTCAAATAAGATCGGATAGATTCTTCGTAAAGAATGATAGTAAATACGAAATTATTCAAATGCAAACAAAAATTTGTTTTCATTATAAAATATTTCTCCACAATCTTTGTTTGCACCAAAAACTCAAGTTTCGTGCGTTTGTTTGCTCATTTCACGCAAAAAATACTCGGCTAGATTTTTCGGAAAGAATGATAATAAATACAAAATTATTGAAATGCAAATCAAAATTTATGTTCAATTTAAAATATTTCTCCACAATCTTTGGTTGCTCCTAAAACTCATGTTTCATGCGTTTGTTCGCTCATTTCAAGCTAAAAAACTCGGATTGATTTTTCATAAAGCATGATTGTAAATACGAAATTATTCTAATGCAAACAAAAATTTGTGTTGAATTTAAAATATTTCACCACAATCCTTGCACCTAAACTCATGTTTCGCGCGTTTGTTTGCCCGTTTCATGCAAAAAAAAAAACCTCGGCTAGATTTTTCGTAAAGAATGTAGTGAATACTAAATTCTTCAAATACAAACCAAAATTTAGTTTCATACCTTTCATGCGTTTGTTCGCTCCACAATGCTTTTGTTCACCTAAAACATACCTTTCATGCGTTTGTTCGCTCGTTTCACGCAAAAAAAACTCGGCTAGATTTTTCATAAAAAATGATAGTAAATACTAAATTATTCAAATGCAAACAAAAATTTGTTTTTATTTTAAAATATTTCTCCACAATCCTTTTTTTCACCAAAAACTTATCTTTCATGCGTTTGTTTGCTAGCTCCATTCAAATAAAACTCCGATAGATTCTTCGTAAAGAATGATAATAAAAACGAAATTATTCAAATGCAAACAAAGATTTGTTTTCATTATAAAATATTTCTCCACAATCTTTGTTTGCACCAAAAACTCAAGTTTTGTGCGTTAGTTTGCTCATTTCACGCAAAAAAAACTCGGCTAGATTTGTCGTAAAGAATGATAATAAATACAAAATTATTGAAATGCAAATCAAAATTTATGTTCGATTTAAAATATTTCTCCACAATCTTTGGTAGCTCCAAAAACTCATGTTTCATGCGTTTGTTCGCTCATTTCTTCCAAAAAAACTCGGATTGTTTTTTCATAAAGCATGATTGTAAATACGAAATTATTCTAATACAAACAAAAATTTGTATTCAATTTAAAATATTTCGCCACAATCTTTGCACCTAAAACTCATGTTTCACGCGTTTGTTTGCTCGTTTCAAGCAAAAAAAAAACTCAGCTAGATTTTTCGTAAAGAATGATAGTGAATACTAAATTATTCAAATGCAAACAAAAATTTAGTTTCATTTTAAAATATTTCTCCACAATCCTTTTTTTCACCAAAAACTTATGTTTCCTGCGTTTGTATGCTCGTTTCATTCAAATAAAACTTGGATTGATTTTTCGTAAAGAATGATTGTAAATACGAAATTATTCAAATGCAAACAAAAATTTGTTTTCATTTTAAAATATTTCTCCACAATCAATGTTTGGACCAAAAACTCATGTTTCGTGCGTTGGATGCTCGTTTCACGCAAGAAAAACTCGGCTAGAGTTTTCGTAAAGAATGATAGTAAATACTAAATTATTCAAATGCAAACCAAAATTTATTTTCATTTGGAAATATTTCTCCACAATGCTTTTTTTCACCTAAAACTTACCTTTCATGCGTTTGTTTGCTCGTTTCACGCAAAAAAAAAAACGCGGCTAGATTTTTAATAAAGAATGATAGTAAATACTAAATTATTCAAATGCAAATAAAAATTTGTTTTCATTTTAAAATATTTCTCCACAAAACTTTTTTTCACCTAAAACTTATCTTTCATGCGTTTGTTTGCTAGCTCCATTCAAATAATCTCGGATAGATTCTTCGTAAAGAATGATAGTAAATACGAAATTATTCAAATGCAAACAAAAATTTGTTTTCATTATAAAATATTTCTCCACAATCTTTGTTTGCACCAAAAACTCAAGTTTCGTGCGTTTGTTTGCTCATTTCACGCAAAAAAAACTCGGCTAGATTTTTCGTAAAGAATGATAATAAATACAGAATTATTGAAATGCAAATCAAAATTTATGTTCAATTTAAAATATTTCTCCACAATCTTTGGTTGCTCCTAATACTCATGTTTCATGCGTTTGTTCACTCATTTCAAGCTAAAAAACTCGGATTGATTTTTCATAAAGCATGATTGTAAATACGAAATTATTCTAATGCAAACAAAAATTTGTGTTGAATTTAAAATATTTCACCACAATCCTTGCACCTAAAACTCATGTTTCGCGCGTTTGTTTGCTCGTTTCATGCAAAAAAAAACCTCGGCTAGATTTTTCGTAAAGAATGATAGTGAATACTAAATTCTTCAATTACAAACCAAAATTTAGTTTCATTTTAAAATATTTCTCCACAATCCTTTTTTCTCCTAAAACTTATGTGTCCTAGGTTTGTATGCTCGTTTCATTCAAATAAAACCTGGATAGATTTTTCGTAAAGAATGATTGTAAATACGAAATTATTCACATGCAAACAAAAATTTATTTTCATTATAAAATATTTCTCCACAATCTTTGTTTGGGCCAAAAACTCATGTTTCGGGCATTTGTTTGCTCGTTTCACGCAAAAAAAAATCGGCGAGAATTTTCGAAAAGAATGATAGTAAATACTAAATTATTCAAATGCAAACCAAAATTTATTTTCATTTTGAAATATTTCTCCACAATGCTTTTGTTCACCTAAAACTTACCTTTCATGCGTTTGTTTGCTCGTTTCACGCAAAAAATACTCGGCTAGATTTTTCATAAAAAATGATAGTAAATACTAAATTATTCAAATGCAAACAAAAATTTGTTTTTATTTTAAAATATTTCTCCACAATCCTTTTTTTTCACCTAAAACTTATCATTCATGCGTTTGTTTGCTAGCTCCATTCAAATAAAACTCCGATAGATTCTTCGTAAAGAATGATAATAAAAACGAAATTATTCAAATGCAAACAAAGATTTGTTTTCATTATAAAATATTTCTCCACAATCTTTGTTTGCACCAAAAACTCAAGTTTCGTGCGTTAGTTTGCTCATTTCACGCAAAAAAAACTCGGCTAGATTTTTCGTAAAGAATGATAATAAATACAAAATTATTGAAATGCAAATCAAAATTTATGTTCAATTTAAAATATTTCTCCACAATCTTTGGTTGCTCCAAAAACTCATGTTTCATGCGTTTGTTCGCTCATTTCATCCTAAAAAACTCGGATTGTTTTTTCATAAAGCATGATTGTAAATACGAAATTATTCTATTACAAACAAAAAATTTGTGTTCAATTTAATATATTTCACCACAATCTTTGCACCTAAAACTCATGTTTCACGCGTTTGTTTGCTCGTTTCAAGCAAAAAAAAAAACTCGGCTAGATTTTTCGTAAAGATTGATAGTGAATACTAAATTATTGAAATGCAAACCAAAGTTTAGTTTCATTTTAAAATATTTCTCCACAATCCTTTTTTTCACCTAAAACTTATGTTTCTAACGTTTGTATGCTCGTTTCATTCAAATAAAACTTGGATTGATTTTTCGTAAAGAATGATTGTAAATACGAAATTATTCAAATGCAAAGAAAAATTTGTTTTCATTTTAAAATATTTCTCCACAATCTTTGTTTGGACCAAAAACTCATGTTTCGTGCGTTTGTTTGCTCGTTTCACGCAAAAAAAACTCTGCTAGAGTTTTCATAAAGAATGATAGTAAATACTAAATTATTCAAATGCAAACCGAAATTTATTTTCATTTTGAAATATTTCTCCACAATGCTTTTTTTCACCTAAAACTTACCTTTCATGCGTTTGTTTGCTCGTTTCACGCAAAAAAAACTCCGCTAGATTTTTCATAAAGAATGATAGTAAATACTAAATTATTCAAATGCAAATAAAAATTTGTTTTCATTTTAAAATATTTCTCCACAATCCTTTCTTTCACCTAAAACTTATCTTTCATGCGTTTGTTTGCTAGCTCCATTCAAATAAAACTCGGATAGATTCTTCGTAAAGAATGATAGCAAATACGAAATTATTCAAATGCAAACAAAAATTGGTTTTCATTATAAAATATTTCTCTACAATCTTTGTTTGCACCAAAAACTCAAGTTTCGTGCGTTTGTTTGCTCATTTCACGCAAAAAAACTCGGCTAGATTTTACGTAAAGAATGATAATAAATACAAAATTATTGAAATGCAAATCAAAATTTATGTTCAATTTAAAATATTTCTCCACAATCTTTGGTTGCTCCTAAAACTCATGTTTCATGCGTTTGTTCGCCCATTTCATGCTAAAAAACTCGGATTGATTTTTCAGAAAGCATGATTGTAAATACGAAATTATTCTAATGCAAACAAAAATTTGTGTTCAATTTAAAATATTTCACCACAATCTTTGCACCTAAAACTCATGTTTCGTCCGTTTGTTTGCTCGTTTCATGCGAAAGAAAAAAACTCGGCTAGATTTTTCGTAAAGAATGATAGTGAATACTAAATTATTCAAATGCAAACAAAACTTTGTTTTCATTTTAAAATATTTCTCCACAATCCAATTTTTCACCTAAAACTTATCTTTCATGCGTTTGTTTGCTAGCTCCATTCAAATAAAACTCGGATAGATTCTTCGTAAAGAATGATAGTAAATACGAAATTATTCAAATGCAAACAAAAATTTGTTTTCATTATAAAATATTTCTCCACAATCTTTGTTTGCACCAAAAACTCAAGTTTCGTGCGTTTGTTTGCTCATTTCACGCAAAAAAAACTCGGCTAGATTTTTCGTAAAGAATGATAATAAATACAAAATTATTGAAATGCAAATCAAAATTTATGTTCAATTTAAAATATTTCTCCACAATCTTTGGTTGCTCCTAATACTCATGTTTCATGCGTTTGTTCACTCATTTCAAGCTAAAAAACTCGGATTGATTTTTCATAAAGCATGATTGTAAATACGAAATTATTCTAATGCAAACAAAAATTTGTGTTGAATTTAAAATATTTCACCACAATCCTTGCACCTAAAACTCATGTTTCGCGCGTTTGTTTGCTCGTTTCATGCAAAAAAAAACCTCGGCTAGATTTTTCGTAAAGAATGATAGTGAATACTAAATTCTTCAATTACAAACCAAAATTTAGTTTCATTTTAAAATATTTCTCCACAATCCTTTTTTTCTCCTAAAACTTATGTGTCCTAGGTTTGTATGCTCGTTTCATTCAAATAAAACCTGGATAGATTTTTCGTAAAGAATGATTGTAAATACGAAATTATTCACATGCAAACAAAAATTTATTTTCATTATAAAATATTTCTCCACAATCTTTGTTTGGGCCAAAAACTCATGTTTCGGGCATTTGTTTGCTCGTTTCACGCAAAAAAAAATCGGCGAGAATTTTCGAAAAGAATGATAGTAAATACTAAATTATTCAAATGCAAACCAAAATTTATTTTCATTTTGAAATATTTCTCCACAATGCTTTTGTTCACCTAAAACTTACCTTTCATGCGTTTGTTTGCTCGTTTCACGCAAAAAATACTCGGCTAGATTTTTCATAAAAAATGATAGTAAATACTAAATTATTCAAATGCAAACAAAAATTTGTTTTTATTTTAAAATATTTCTCCACAATCCTTTTTTTCACCTAAAACTTATCATTCATGCGTTTGTTTGCTAGCTCCATTCAAATAAAACTCCGATAGATTCTTCGTAAAGAATGATAATAAAAACGAAATTATTCAAATGCAAACAAAGATTTGTTTTCATTATAAAATATTTCTCCACAATCTTTGTTTGCACCAAAAACTCAAGTTTCGTGCGTTAGTTTGCTCATTTCACGCAAAAAAACTCGGCTAGATTTTTCGTAAAGAATGATAATAAATACAAAATTATTGAAATGCAAATCAAAATTTATGTTCAATTTAAAATATTTCTCCACAATCTTTGGTTGCTCCAAAAACTCATGTTTCATGCGTTTGTTCGCTCATTTCATCCTAAAAAACTCGGATTGTTTTTTCATAAAGCATGATTGTAAATACGAAATTATTCTATTACAAACAAAAAATTTGTGTTCAATTTAATATATTTCACCACAATCTTTGCACCTAAAACTCATGTTTCACGCGTTTGTTTGCTCGTTTCAAGCAAAAAAAAAACTCGGCTAGATTTTTCGTAAAGATTGATAGTGAATACTAAATTATTGAAATGCAAACCAAAGTTTAGTTTCATTTTAAAATATTTCTCCACAATCCTTTTTTTCACCTAAAACTTATGTTTCCTGCGTTTGTATGCTCGTTTCATTCAAATAAAACTTGGATTGATTTTTCGTAAAGAATGATTGTAAATACGAAATTATTCAAATGCAAAGAAAAATTTGTTTTCATTTTAAAATATTTCTCCACAATCTTTGTTTGGACCAAAAACTCATGTTTCGTGCGTTTGTTTGCTTGTTTCACGCAAAAAAACTCTGCTAGAGTTTTCATAAAGAATGATAGTAAATACTAAATTATTCAAATGCAAACCGAAATTTATTTTCATTTTGAAATATTTCTCCACAATGCTTTTTTCACCTAAAACTTACCTTTCATGCGTTTGTTTGCTCGTTTCACGCAAAAAAAACTCCGCTAGATTTTTCATAAAGAATGATAGTAAATACTAAATTATTCAAATGCAAATAAAAATTTGTTTTCATTTTAAAATATTTCTCCACAATCCTTTCTTTCACCTAAAACTTATCTTTCATGCGTTTGTTTGCTAGCTCCATTCAAATAAAACTCGGATAGATTCTTCGTAAAGAATGATAGCAAATACGAAATTATTCAAATGCAAACAAAAATTGGTTTTCATTATAAAATATTTCTCTACAATCTTTGTTTGCACCAAAAACTCAAGTTTCGTGCGTTTGTTTGCTCATTTCACGCAAAAAAAACTCGGCTAGATTTTACGTAAAGAATGATAATAAATACAAAATTATTGAAATGCAAATCAAAATTTATGTTCAATTTAAAATATTTCTCCACAATCTTTGGTTGCTCCTAAAACTCATGTTTCATGCGTTTGTTCGCCCATTTCATGCTAAAAAACTCGGATTGATTTTTCAGAAAGCATGATTGTAAATACGAAATTATTCTAATGCAAACAAAAATTTGTGTTCAATTTAAAATATTTCACCACAATCTTTGCACCTAAAACTCATGTTTCGTCCGTTTGTTTGCTCGTTTCATGCGAAAGAAAAAAACTCGGCTAGATTTTTCGTAAAGAATGATAGTGAATACTAAATTATTCAAATGCAAACAAAACTTTGTTTTCATTTTAAAATATTTCTCCACAATCCAATTTTTCACCTAAAACTTATCTTTCATGCGTTTGTTTGCTAGCTCCATTCAAATAAAACTCGGATAGATTCTTCGTAAAGAATGATAGTAAATACGAAATTATTCAAATGCAAACAAAAATTTGTTTTCATTATAAAATATTTCTCCACAATCTTTGTTTGCACCAAAAACTCAAGTTCCGTGCGTTTGTTTGTTCATTTCACGCAAAAAAAACTCGGCTAGATTTTTCGTAAAGAATGATAATAAATACAGAATTATTGAACTGCAAATCAAAATTTATGTTCAATTTAAAATATTTCTCCACAATCTTTGGTTGCTCCTAAAACTCATGTTTCATGCGTTTGTTCGCTCATTTCAAGCTAAAAAACTCGGATTGATTTTTCATAAAGCATGATTGTAAATACGAAATTATTCTAATGCAAACAAAAAATTGTGTTGAATTTAAAATATTTCACCACAATCCTAGCACCTAAAACTCATGTTTCGCGCGTTTGTTTGCTCGTTTCATGCAAAAAAAAACCTCGGCTAGATTTTTCGTAAAGAATGATAGTGAATACTAAATTCTTCAAATACAAACCAAAATTTAGTTTCATTTTAAAATATTTCTCCACAATCCTTTTTTCACCTAAAACTTATGTGTCCTGGGTTTGTATGCTCGTTTCATTCAAATAAAACCTGGATAGATTTTTCGTAAAGAATGATTGTAAATACGAAATTATTCACATGCAAACAAAAATTTATTTTCATTATAAAATATTTCTCCACAATCTTTGTTTGGACCAAAAACTCATGTTTCGGGCATTTGTTTGCTCGTTTCACGCAAAAAAAACTCGGCGAGAGTTTTCGAAAAGAATGATAGTAAATACTAAATTATTCAAATGCAAACCAAAATTTATTTTCATTTTGAAATATTTCTCCACAATGCTTTTGTTCACCAAAAACATACCTTTCATGCGTTTGTTTGCTCGTTTCACGCAAAAAAAACTCGGCTAGATTTTTCATAAAAAATGATAGTAAATACTAAATTATTCAAATGCAAATAAAAATTTGTTTTCATTTTAAAATATTTCTCCACAATCCTTTTTTTCACCTAAAACTTATCTTTCATGCGTTTGTTTGCTAGATCCATTCAAATTAAACTCGGATAGATTCTTCGTAAAGAATGATAGCAAATACGAAATTATTCAAATGCAAACAAAAATTTGTTTTCCTTATAAAATATTTCTCCACAATCTTTGTTTGCACCAAAAACTCAAGTTTCGTGCGTTTGTTTGCTCATTTCACGCAAAAAAAACTCGGCTAGATTTTACGTAAAGAATGATAATAAATACAAAATTATTGAAATGCAAATCAAAATTTATGTTCAATTTAAAATATTTCTCCACAATCTTTGGTTGCTCCTAAAACTCATGTTTCATGCGTTTGTTCGCTCATTTCATGCTAAAAAACTCGGATTGATTTTTCAGAAAGCATGATTGTAAATACGAAATTATTCTAATGCAAACAAAAATTTGTGTTCAATTTAAAATATTTCACCACAATCTTTGCACCTAAAACTCATGTTTCGTGCGTTTGTTTGCTCGTTTCATGAGAAAGAAAAAAACTCGGCTAGATTTTTCGTAAAGAATGATAGTGAATACTAAATTATTCAAATGCAAACAAAACTTTGTTTTCATTTTAAAATATTTCTCCACAATCCTTTTTTTCACCTAAAACTTATCTTTCATGCATTTGTTTGCTAGCTCCATTCAAATAAAACTCGGATAGATTTTTCGTAAAGAATGATTGTAAATACGAAATTATTCAAATGCAAACAAAAATTTGTTTTCATTTTAAAATATTTCTCCACAATCTTTGTTTGGACCAAAAACTCATGTTTCGTGCGTTTGTTTGCTCGTTTCACGCAAAAAAAAACTCTGCTAGAGTTTTCGTAAAGAATGATAGTAAATACTAAATTATTCAAATGCAAACCGAAATTTATTTTCATTTTGAAATATTTCTCCACAATGCTTTTTTTCACCTAAAACTTACCTTTCATGCGTTTGTTTGCTCGTTTCACGCAAAAAAACTCCGCTAGATTTTTCATAAAGAATGATAGTAAATACTAAATTATTCAAATGCAAATAAAAATTTGTTTTCATTTTAAAATATTTCTCCACAATCCTTTTTTCACCTAAAACTTATCTTTCATGCGTTTGTTTGCTAGCTCCATTCAAATAAAACTCGGATAGATTCTTCGTAAAGAATGATAGCAAATACGAAATTATTCAAATGCAAACAAAAATTGGTTTTCATTATAAAATATTTCTCTACAATCTTTGTTTGCACCAAAAACTCAAGTTTCGTGCGTTTGTTTGCTCATTTCACGCAAAAAAACTCGGCTAGATTTTACGTAAAGAATGATAATAAATACAAAATTATTGAAATGCAAATCAAAATTTATGTTCAATTTAAAATATTTCTCCACAATCTTTGGTTGCTCCTAAAACTCATGTTTCATGCGTTTGTTCGCCCATTTCATGCTAAAAAACTCGGATTGATTTTTCAGAAAGCATGATTGTAAATACGAAATTATTCTAATGCAAACAAAAATTTGTGTTCAATTTAAAATATTTCACCACAATCTTTGCACCTAAAACTCTTGTTTCGTCCGTTTGTTTGCTCGTTTCATGCGAAAGAAAAAAACTCGGCTAGATTTTTCGTAAAGAATGATAGTGAATACTAAATTATTCAAATGCAAACAAAACTTTGTTTTCATTTTAAAATATTTCTCCACAATCCAATTTTTCACCTAAAACTTATCTTTCATGCGTTTGTTTGCTAGCTCCATTCAAATAAAACTCGGATAGATTCTTCGTAAAGAATGATAGTAAATACGAAATTATTCAAATGCAAACAAAAATTTGTTTTCATTATAAAATATTTCTCCACAATCTTTGTTTGCACCAAAAACTCAAGTTCCGTGCGTTTGTTTGCTCATTTCACGCAAAAAAAACTCGGCTAGATTTTTCGTAAAGAATGATAATAAATACAGAATTATTGAACTGCAAATCAAAATTTATGTTCAATTTAAAATATTTCTTCACAATCTTTGGTTGCTCCTAAAACTCATGTTTCATGCGTTTGTTCGCTCATTTCAAGCTAAAAAACTCGGATTGATTTTTCATAAAGCATGATTGTAAATACGAAATTATTCTAATGCAAACAAAAAATTGTGTTGAATTTAAAATATTTCACCACAATCCTAGCACCTAAAACTCATGTTTCGCGCGTTTGTTTGCTCGTTTCATGCAAAAAAAAACCTCGGCTAGATTTTTCGTAAAGAATGATAGTGAATACTAAATTCTTCAAATACAAACCAAAATTTAGTTTCATTTTAAAATATTTCTCCACAATCCTTTTTTTCACCTAAAACTTATGTGTCCTGGGTTTGTATGCTCGTTTCATTCAAATAAAACCTGGATAGATTTTTCGTAAAGAATGATTGTAAATACGAAATTATTCACATGCAAACAAAAATTTATTTTCATTATAAAATATTTCTCCACAATCTTTGTTTGGACCAAAAACTCATGTTTCGGGCATTTGTTTGCTCGTTTCACGCAAAAAAAACTCGGCGAGAGTTTTCGAAAAGAATGATAGTAAATACTAAATTATTCAAATGCAAACCAAAATTTATTTTCATTTTGAAATATTTCTCCACAATGCTTTTGTTCACCAAAAACTTACCTTTCATGCGTTTGTTTGCTCGTTTCACGCAAAAAAAACTCGGCTAGATTTTTCATAAAAAATGATAGTAAATACTAAATTATTCAAATGCAAATAAAAATTTGTTTTCATTTTAAAATATTTCTCCACAATCCTTTTTTTCACCTAAAACTTATCTTTCATGCGTTTGTTTGCTAGCTCCATTCAAATAAAACTCGGATAGATTCTTCGTAAAGAATGATAGCAAATACGAAATTATTCAAATGCAAACAAAAATTTGTTTTCCTTATAAAATATTTCTCCACAATCTTTGTTTGCACCAAAAACTCAAGTTTCGTGCGTTTGTTTGCTCATTTCACGCAAAAAAAACTCGGCTAGATTTTACGTAAAGAATGATAATAAATACAAAATTATTGAAATGCAAATCAAAATTTATGTTCAATTTAAAATATTTCTCCACAATCTTTGGTTGCTCCTAAAACTCATGTTTCATGCGTTTGTTCGCTCATTTCATGCTAAAAAACTCGGATTGATTTTTCAGAAAGCATGATTGTAAATACGAAATTATTCTAATGCAAACAAAAATTTGTGTTCAATTTAAAATATTTCACCACAATCTTTGCACCTAAAACTCATGTTTCGTGCGTTTGTTTGCTCATTTCATGCGAAAGAAAAAAACTCGGCTAGATTTTTCGTAAAGAATGATAGTGAATACTAAATTATTCAAATGCAAACAAAACTTTGTTTTCATTTTAAAATATTTCTCCACAATCCTTTTTTTCACCTAAAACTTATCTTTCATGCATTTGTTTGCTAGCTCCATTCAAATAAAACTCGGATAGATTCTTCGTAAAGAATGATAGTAAATACGAAATTATTCAAATGCAAACAAAAATTTGTTTTCATTATAAAATATTTCTCCACAATCTTTGTTTGCACCAAAAACTCAAGTTTCGTGCGTTTGTTTGCTCATTTCACGCAAAAAAAACTCGGCTAGATTTTTCGTAAAGAATGATAATAAATACAAAATTAGTGAAATGCAAATAAAAATTTATGTTCAATTTAAAATATTTCTCCACAATCTTTGGTTGCTCCTAAAACTCATGTTTCATGCGTTTGTTCGCTCATTTCATGCTAAAAAACTCGGATTGATTTTTCATAAAGCGTGATTGTAAATACGAAATTATTCTAATGCAAACAAAACTTTGTGTTCAATTTAAAATATTTCACCACAATCTTTGCACCTAAAACTCATGTTTCAAGCGTTTGTTTGCTCGTTTCATGCAAAAAAAAAAAACTCGGATAGATTTTTCGTAAAGAATGATAGTGAATACATAATTATTCAAATGCAAACCAAAATTTAGTTTCATTTTAAAATATTTCTCCATAATCTTTTTTTTCACCTATAACTTATGTTTCATGCGTTTGTATGCTCGTTTCATTCAAAAAAAACTTGGATAGATTTTTCGTAAAGAATGATTGTAAATACGAAATTATTCAAGTTTTATTTGAATGAAACGAGCAAACAAATGCACGAAACATAAGTTTTAGGTGAAAAAAGGGATTGTGGAGAAATAATTTAAAATGAAACTAAATTTTGCTTTGCATTTGAATAATTTAGTATTCACTATCATTCTTCACAAAAAATCTAGCCGAGTTTTTTTTTTTTTCGTCAAACGAGAAAACAAACGCACGAAACTTGAGTTTTGGTGTAAACAAATATTGTGGAGAAATATTTTAAAATGAACATAAATTTTTATTTGCATTTGATTAATTTCGTATTTACTGTCACAATTTAGGAAAAATCAAGCAACGTTTTTTTTCGTGAAAGGAGCAAACAAACGCACGAAACATTAGTTTTTGGTCAAAACAAAGATGGCGGAGAAATATTTTAAAATGAAAAGAAATTTTGGTTTGCATTTGAATAATTTAGTATTTACTAAAATTCTTTACGAAAAATCTGGACCAGTTTTTTTGCGTGACACGAGCAAACAAACGCACAAAACATTAGTTTTCGGCGCCAACAAGAATTGTGGAGAAATTTTTTAAAATGAAAATAAATTTTTGTTTACATTTGAATAATTTCGAATTTACTATCATTCTTTACGAAAAATCTATCCAAGTTTTATTTGAATGAACCGAGCAAACAAACGCACGAAACAAAAGTTTTAGGTGAAAAAAGGGATTGTAGAGAAATATTTTAAAATGAAACTAAATTTTGGTTTGCATTTGAATAATTTAGTATTCACTATCATTCTTTACGAAAAATCTAGCCGAGTTTTTTTTTTTGCGTCCAACGAGAAAACAAACGCACGAAACTTGAGTTTTTGGTGCAAACAACTGGAGAAATATTTTAAAATGAACATAAATTTTTGTTTGCATTTGAATAATTTCGTATTTACTGTCACTCTTTACAAAAAATCTGGCCACGTTTTTTTTCGTGAAACGAGCAAACAAACGCACGAAACATGAGTTTTTTGTCAAAACAACGATGGTGGAGAAATATTTTAAAATGAAAACAAATTTTTTTTTTCATTTGAATAATTTCGTATTTACTATCATTCTTTACGAAAAATCTATCCATGTTTTATTTGAATGAAACGAGCAAACAAACGCACGAAACATAAGTTTTAGGTGAAAAAACGGATTGTGGAAAAATATTTTAAAAAGAAACTAATTTTTGGTTAGCCTTTGAATAAATTAGTATTCACTATCATGCTTTATGAAAAATCAATCCGAGTTTTTTAGAATGAATTGAGCGAACAAACACAGGAAACATGAGTTTTAGGGTCAACCAAAGATTGTGGAGAAATATTTTAAATTGAATATAAATTTTGGTTTGCATTTGAATAATATTGTATTTACTATCGTGCTTTACCAAAAAATCTAGCCGAGTTTATTTAGCATGAAACGAGCGAACAAACGCATGAAAAATGACTTTCTCGTGTAAACAAAGATTGTGGAGAAATATTTTAAAATGAAAATAAATTTTGGTTTGCATTTGAATAATTTAGCATTTACTATCATTGTTTATGAGAAATCCAGCCGAGTTTTTTTTTGCGTGAAACGAGCAAACAAACGTATGAAAGATAAGTTTTATGGGAAAAAAGGATTGTGGAGAAATATTTCAAAATGAAAATAAATTTTGGTTTGCAACCCTTTTTTTCACCTAAAACTAATGTTTCGTGCGTTTTTTTGTTCGTTTCGCGCAAAAAAAAAACTCGGCAAGATTTTTCGTAAAAAATGAGAGTAAATACTAAATTATTCAAATCCAAACCAAAATTTATTTTCATTTTGAAATATTTCTCCACAATCTTTGTTTGGACAAAAACCTCATATTTCGTGCGTTAGTTTGCTCGTTTCAGGAAGAAAAAACTCGGCTAGTTTTTCATAAAGAATGATAGTATATACTAAATTATTCAAATACAAACAAAAATTTATTTTTATTTTAAAATATTTCTCCACAATCTTTGTTTGCACCAAAAACACAAGTTTCGTGCGTTTGGTTTGCTCGTTTCGCGCAAAAAAAAACTCGGCAAGATTTTTCGTAAAGAATGATTGTAAATACTAAATTATTCAAATGCAAACCAAAATTTATTTTCATTTCGAAATATTTCTCCACAATCCTTTTTTTCCCGTAAAACTTATCTTTCATGCGTTTGTTTGGTCGTTTCACGAAAAAAAAACTCGGCTGGATTTTTCATAAACAATGATAGTAAATGCTAAATTATTCAAATCCAAACCAAAATTTATTTTCATTTTAAAATATTTCTCCACAATCTTTGTTTACACGTAAAAATCATTTTTCATGCGTTTGTTCGCTCGTTTCATGCCAAAAAAACTCGGCTTGATTTTTTGGTAAAGCACCATAGTAAATACAATATTATTCAAATGCAAACCAAAATTTATATTCAATTTAAAATATTTCTCCACAATCTTTGGTTGCCCCTAAAACTCATGTTTCATGCGTTTCGTCACTCATTTCATTCTAAAAAACTCGGATTGATTTTTCATAAAGCATGACAGTGAATACTAAATTATTCGAATGCAAACCAAAATTTAGTTTCTTTTTAAAATATTTATCCACAATCTTTTTTTTCACCTAAAACTTATGTTTTGTGCATTTGTTTGCTCGTTTCATTCAAATAAAACATGAATAGATTTTTCGTATAGAATTTTAGTAAATACTAAATTATTCAAATGCAAACGAAAATTTCTTTTCATTTTGAAATATTTCTCCACAATTATTTTTTTCACCTAAATCTTATCTTTCATGTGTTTGTTTGCACGTTGCACGCAAAAAAAACTCGGCTACTGTTTTCATAAAGAATGATAGTAAATACGAAATTAGTCAAATGCAAACAAAAATTTATGTTCATTTTAAAATATTTCTCCACAATATTTGTTT
>JAJHPC010000006.1:6765963-6945963 GCA_024447665.1 Juncus inflexus
ATATATATATATATATATATATCTATGTATATATATATATATATCTATGTATATATATATATATCTCTATGTATATATATATACATATGTATATATATATATATATGTATATATATACATAGATATATATACATAGATATATATATATATATATAGATATATATATATATATATATATATATATATATATATATATATATATATATATATATATATATATATATATATATATATATATATAAAATTCATTTTTTCCACTATATATATATATATATATATATATATATATATATATATATATATATATATATATATATATATATATATATATATATATATATATATATATATATAGTGATAAGAATTTATATTATATAAAATGATTTAATATAAATTCTTATCACATTTATATAGTGGAAAAATGAATATATATATACATATATATATATATATATATATTTATAAGTATATAAAATGACTAAATATATATGCTTATCACATTTATATAGAGGAAAAAAATGAAAAAATAGTAAAATAACGTTAGTCTTAATATTAAATATATAATAGGGATATCCATGATATTTGACTGATTCTATAGGGTATTAATGATATTTCACTTTTGGGTCGGGGGGGGTATACATGAAATTATGATGTTTTGTAGGGGTACACGTGAAATTTGGCCTTGATTATTTAATTTTTCTTTTAGTGAAGCACATTGTACTTTTTCTTAAGAGTATATATAGAAGCTACTGCTTTTCTTTATAAGAATGAAGAAAGATTATATTAAATTTTTATTACGTTCAAATGAGTAGAGTTGATTTGTTACTTGTTAGTATAATAAAGTAAACATAGGTCACAAATGGTATGTTAACGTTTAGATTTGGGAAATGTGCAAACATGATAGGGTAATCACGCCCGTCGTACAATACTTTCACCAGCTCCTGCCATCTTTTCATCCCGTGACTCTTTCTTTTCTAACACAGTAGCGATATACTGGTATTGGTTGATTTTTACATTGTCATATATATACTATTTTGTTTTTTGTTTGCACAAATGAATGCAAATGTAGGAGGTTTAGGTAATATCAAAATAGTTTGGGAGTTTTAATTTCCCTAGTTTTATTTGCAGGTGGCACAAATGAATTCAAATATAGGTGTCAATATATGTTACAAGTTACACAATATATATGTAGGTATACGAATAGGCTCATAGAATAAAAGTTGAGTGCAAAATAAAATAGGTGATATATCGTGATTACAATATCTAGTTGTATTAAATTATAATGAGAATGTGGAACAAGGTGACTTCTTCATTCTATGAAAAATGCGTATATGAGAATGTGGAAGAAGGAGACTTCTTCATTTTATGAATACATTTGATTTGTTACTTGTTAATTGGTATAATAAATAAACATAGGTTACAAATGGTAAGTTAGCATTTAGTTTTGGGAAATGTGCAAACATGATAGGAATAATCATGCCCGTCATGGAGCATTCTCACCACTCCTCCCATCTTTGCAACATGTTGCTCTTTCTTCTCAAGCACGACGGTAATATAATGTTATTGGCTAATTTATACATTGTTATATATATACTTGTTTTATCTTCATATCATATCTATATATCTATATAATTATATCGGATCTATATCATATCTATATATCACATTAATATATTGTTACATCATATATGCATACTGATATATATTGTTTTATATGTGATTTATATATTGTTATATATATATATATATATATATATATATATATATATATATATATATATATATATATATATATATATATATATATTGTTTTGTCTTAATTATATTCTCGTTATATATCATATACTATTTTATATGTGAATTATTTAGTGTTATATATATATAAATATAACACTATAATTTACATATAAAATAGTATATGTGAATTATATAGTGTTATATATATTGTTATGTTTGAATTATATATTGTTATATCATATCTATGTACTTGTTATATCATATTTATATATCATGTGTATATACTATTATATCATATATGTATACTTATATATATACTGTTTTATATATACGAATTATATAGTGTTATATATACTTTTTTGTCTCGAATTATATATTGTTATACCATATCAATATACGATTTTTATTAGATTATAGTATTGTTTGAGTAATGATATAAATATTATTATGGACGTGACGTGAGTGTTGCATGACGAAGAGAAGTGATTACTAGGAGCCGACATGATTAAGGCTAGTGAAGTAAGGACAAAAATATATCACATAAAGTAATTAGTGAAATACCACAACAACAAAAACAACAACAACCACAACCACAACAACAACAACAACAACAATAATAATAATAATAATAATAATAATAACAACAACAACAACAATAACAACAACACCAAGTAATAATAACAATAGTAATAATATAGTTCTTTTTGGCAAAAAAATGTTAGGACATAGGTGGGGGATCTCTAAAAAAGATGTTGCGACAGCATTTTTTTTTTCTGTAAAAGATTTGTGGGTTTAAAACTTTAAATTAAAATCATTTTGTCAATACATTTTAGATATTGAGTTTTAGAAATGAAATAACTATTATTATTATTATTATTATTATTATTATTATTATTATTATTATTATTATTATTATTATTATTATTATTATTATTATTATTATTATTATTATTATTATTATATTCCTGAGGAAAGGAGTAGGAGGAATTAATAGGATTATGTTAATTATCTGTTATGCATACTAGACACATCAGAAAGCCTCAGTTCGATCCTGTATAGTTCAAAGTATTTTGAATTTCATCATATTACGATTTTGGAACTCATACAATTTCAAAAAAACTAAAAACATTTATTATAAGGAAAGTTAAAATAACAACATTAGATCATTATCTCAAAAGTCTTTAAGTAGCTAGAGTGTAGTTAATTAGTGTTACAATTAGGAGCCGCCAATTATTTTGTTCAGACTAAATTTTAGTTTGTTCAGTATACCGACCCAATAAGATAAACCGAATTATGAACTGAATCAGCCGGTATAATAATTCAACTGAATTTAATTAAACCGAATTAGAAAATAATATACATATATTTAAAAAAAATTCAAATTTTTTTTATTAACATAACGATTATTAGAAAAATGAAACTATAATTAAATTAAATTAAATTACTATTAAATTTAAATAAAAAACTATATTTAAATCAAATGGGAATGTTTATGATCAGTTTATAGGGTTTCAAATCAAAACGGAATAAAAAATTAAAAAAATACAAATTTTTAACTGTACCTAACTGAATAACGAACTCAATGAACATACCCTGAATTCAGAAGATATATAATTAAACCGACTATTATATATACGCACAAAATGCCAACTACTTAGCTGGCACGATCCACTAAGTTATATATTAAAAACCATGATCTTCCCTCTTTTTGTAAATATCCCATCACAGATTAACAAGATATATATGACGATGTACCATGATGCATGTCACGTAAATAAATTCAACCAATATATTGAAACAAAAAAGAACAAGGAAAATTTTTCAAAAACCCCCTAACTTTTTTAGAATTTACCAAAAACCTCCTATTTTTTCAAATTCTTCAAAAATCCTCTATAAAGTGGCTTAAATTTTTTTTTACCCCTATGGTATTAATTCTAACATTTCCATATAATTTTTAATAGATCAAAATGACCTTCATATATTTATTTTTATATTTTATTTTATTAAATTAAAAATGAAAAATATATTTTTTTTACATCAAATATAAATAATTGTGAACTAATATACAAAATCATAATAAATATTTTACGTAAAATAAAATTATAATTTAATTATGGAATAATAAAAAATATTTTTTTGTAATATAATATCATAAAAGAAAAAGTAATATATCATAAGATAATACCATAAAATATCATCACCAAAAAATATCATCAAAATAATTTATTCATTACTATAATTTTTAAATAATAAAAAAATAAAAATATTTTTTTTGTAATATAATATAAAAAAATAAAAAATAATACATCATAAAATTTTACCGTAAAATATCGTCAAAAATAATATCGTGGTATATTATACTCAATTTATTTATTATTTTTATTGAATAAAATAAAATATGAAAAATAAATAATTGAGAGGCATTTTGGTCTATTAAATAATTGAGTGGATGGAAAAGTTAGATTTAACTGTATAGAGGCTAAAAAATAATTCAAATCATTTTATAGGGGATTTTTGAAGAAAATTGAAAAGTGAGGGGGTGTTTGATAAATTCCAGAAAAATTAGGCGATTTTTGAAGAATTTCCCAAAGAGCGAAGAGAGAGACAATATGATATAAAGTGGAGAAATGATTAGTCTCTAATCATAAGAGAAAAAGGAACTAAAGTACATATATATTTGGGCCATCATTCTGTCATGATGAGATGTATCCATTATTTAGGTAGGTTTAAGAACTACGTCTTATTTTAATCAATTATTAAGGGAGAAGAGCAATTTATTAAAGAATGCTGAAGGGTTTTGCTAGTAAGAATGAAAAAGCATAAAATGTAATGAACTAAGAAATGAAATAGTAGAATACGTTGGAATAATCCAGATTTTTATATTTCTCTCTTTTTACCAATAAAATTGTATTAATGTATGCTCTATTCTAATAATTTATCTTGCTCAACATTTTTAAAATAAAATGCAAGAGCCGATTGTTTTGTAATTTCTACTCGATCCACTATTGGACTTGTTGCCGAATTGACAAAGTGAATAATCAAAAAGCAATAAAGGCTGATGATTTATTTTTTGTAATATGGCAATGGTTAATATTAATTAAACACATCTGATTGCATTGAACCATCCTTTGGAATCAAATGTCTTGTTAATTGATCATGTGGAGCCCGAGTATCCTTTAACAAAGATCACATCTAATACAATTGAATTGCTCTTTTTTTCTATTTTAACATCAAATTTCTTGGTTTGCTTTGTCTCATTCGTTCATGCATTCAATTAATTTATCATGATTATAGACTTTCGTCAGCTAAATATTCAGAATTGTGACCCTTACAAATATCTAAGACACCATTACCGACAAAATGATTGGTAACTTTTGAGCATATTATTTGTTTAATTTTTTATTTTCTTATTTCAGCTCTAGAAAGGCCCGCAAGCTATATGGTACACACTGATTTGTCAAAGCTTTTTTTGAATTAATAATTGTACCTTTTTATATTAGATAATTGTACCTTGTCGGGTTATTTATTTTTTTCTTAAAAAAGAAAAATAATTAATGAAAGATCAATAATAAGACGCATCGTGTTTAATTTACAGAGTAGACTTGGAAATTAAACAAATCTACGGACAAAAATTTTCAAAGTTTCTTATTCATAAAAAATGTTCCGAATTTGAATTGTGATGTAAACTAGTATTGGATTTTAAAAGTACATTGAGGATCTTTTTCTTCATAAAGAAGCAGAAAAAGAAAATGACAATTAGAAAATTTTAATATGAATTGACAGCATCTCCCCTATATCAGAGAAGAGAGGATAATTAAGGTACAAAGTCAAATTAAATTAGAATTGATGGTGAAATGGGATGACTTCAGTTATTTGAGGAAATATAAGAAAACTAGTTGCTTAAGTTTTTCACCAAGACAAAAGAATAGTTTTACTTGCAAGAGGAATTCAAGGACAACAAAGAATTCTTAACTATACTATTTTGAAGTGTTTGTGTGTCCTAGCACATTTTTCTATCTTTCTTTTCTTTTTCTTAGACAACCACAATGGATATAGGAATATAGCTGGAATACTTAATTTTGTTTTAAATATACAATTTATACTGCTTACTAAATTTTAATATAAAAAAATTAATAAATAGAGGTGTTCTTTGAGAGACATAATTGGCGAGGTACTATCTAAATTTCATTAAATCGAAGAAAATAATTCGTACATATAATTTTTAAAAGATGATAATTGTCATTGAAATGAAAGAAAAACACAATGTGAGACTAATCAGAATTCATTGTATTTTTTTTATTTTTTGAGATTCAAGCCACGTGGGTGGTTGAGACATTTTTGCTAAATATCTATTGTTATATAAAATTGTGACTTTAGGTTTCCATTTCCAAGTGCTCTAGTTCCGCAAAGGTGGATGGTCCAAATAACTTATTGCAGGTTGAAGGGGGCGAAGAAGAGGCTACTTGAACTCCACTTCCGTTGTACGACCAGGAGTTTTTGGCTGTCTGAGAAGTGATAATATAAAAGGGTTGTACTTGTACTTGGGTTCGATTTCCATCAATGAGTTAGGGTAGGTAGATGGAAAGAAGCTACAAACCATATTTTCCGTACTGTGAAGATCTCTAAGGCATCATGCCCATATGACATCAGTTAACATCTATTTTCCAAACTTGTTTGATTATAGGGCTTTATTTGCGATTTAGGTTCTAGAATTCCTAGTTTTCACATTTTTGAGGGTCTCACTGCCTGATCCCAATTGACTAGATAATGATAGTCATTATAAGTGTCTTGCTCTTCTTCATAAGAAACGTTAGATCTCAAGAAAATCACCATCAAACAGGATACACCAACTTGGCATTAAAAACATGTATATCTGATAAACATACATACTGAACATTATGTTAGTTCAGATCTATAAAATAGATAATTATTTGATGAATAAATCGAATTAATTAATAGAAAATATTAAGTAAAATCAAGAATAAGTCTGTTGTAGCCATGCAATCAAGTCGCGACTGCTCTAAAGGTGAATTCTGATCTCTTGTGCAGGAAATGTCGGTGATCCACCCTCCAAGGTTCTACACCTCGAGCGAATTCTCGAATCCATACAGATAGTACAGTCACGGAATGGATGACATCCACTTCGAAAGAAATGAAATCTCGAGCACCAATTTTTCTACAATTATTTTGGAAGTCGATGATGAATCATATATGTATCATATGAAAATCATACTTCTATTTTCTATCCAGAGAGGGGAAGAGAAGAATGTTTCTGGATGGAGAGAGAGAGTTATTTCTACTTCTTAAATTCTTCACTAAAATTGTTTTTAAAGGAGAGTAGAGTAGAGTAATAGGCAATTAAAGAGCTCAAATTTTGAGGTTAAATTTCTTCTCATAACCTCCCTATTAAACACCCCTATTCAAATTCTGACTCGTCATCTCTATAACTCCATTTTGATATTTATAACTGTTAGATAACAAAGTTATAAAATTTAGTATTATTTATAATAATAATAATAATAATAATAATAATACACATTACATATTAACTCTAAACCCTAGACAACATAAGAACATCACAAATGTGGATGCAAAACTGCTAGGAAGAAAACAACCATAAATATCTATATCCGAATAATATTCAAATCGCACCGCTTGCGGAAAATATCTATGTCTGAATCAAAAAAAGGTGTATCTGGACGGATATAAATAGTTCATATAGATATATGAACACGGACACAATATTTATTTTATGAGGTGAATATTATTATAAATAGACATATGAACACGTACAAATATTATTTTATTAAGATATTTGTTTTTATTAGACATAAATTTGAATTCACTAAATATTAATTTTCTTTTATTTCTCAACAGATATATGGCAGTTTTCATCCTTCACTCATTAAATTTTCTTTTTTGAATTGTCATTCTCCAAATTTTCAATTCTATATTCAATTTAGAGATATATTTTCCTCTCCATCTATCAAAAGTGCAAACTCTTAGCTACCAAATTACCAATTACTCCTCGATTTTTATGGTATGACAAAATTTTGAAATAATCATATTTTGTTTGCAATATATCTAATATATAATTAGAGTGGTGATAATTTGGTTCGTAATATGCCTACCATATTTAAAGTAGTGATATTTTTATTTTAGTATGGCTATTATATTAAAGTAGTGATATTTTTATTATAGTGTTTGAGAGGGGCTATTCCTAGGACGATATGAAGGTATCTAGCCCTCATTACCGCAACGGGCCTCTTCTCCGGCGATTCGCTCCTGCTCACCCCCCCCCTTCCAAAGCATATCCGCCCATCTTCTCCCTTCTTACCCTAACTCGGACTCTCCAACTCGTCAGTATCACACCACCCATCCATATGTAGGATTAGTGCCATAGACTAATGTTATAGTGCTAGAAAATAGATTATGTATTAAAATATTATTATTTATTCAATAATAGTTGTTTCTTATATATCTGTGTGTATGAGTTGTTAATGTATACTTACATATATTATATCAACCAAGAATAACACTTCGAGTTCAGGTCATCAGAATATGTGATTCTGATAGTAGAACTGTGAACCAACGAATTACATTATAAATCGTCCCTAGTGATATGTAGGATATTTATAAAGATAAACATATTTCGAGTAAGAAGCTACATGTCAACACTAGTATATTCGCAAACAAGATTATGGGCATACATATGTCAAGTATGGAATATAGGTACGAATTAAAGACCACATATTGGACCGACCACACTATGAGGATATGCATGGTACATCTCATTAGTGATTCTCATATGAATAATATGATTGTTTCTACGACCTGAGGTCACCATGGATTTCTTTATATGGAACTAGATACTTTAATATGATCCTACGTCATCCATAACCGGATAACCATTAGGGTCATCATTGGTTATACACACTGAATCATGACGAGAAATGTGAGTGACCAAGATGAGATTTGTTCCCCTTGACATGAGAGAGATATCTCTGGACCCCCTGATGAATAAGGACAGAAGTAATGCATGGCCATGCTTAAAATGAATTAACAAAGATTGATTAATATCGTTTCGAATTTATTCAGTCTAATTCTCGATCAGGAAAAAGACATTGATCGAACTCAAGGGTGACACATTTTCATGCCTTGTGATCAAGACACATATTGTAGAACAAAAGGAATATATAAATGTCTATTCAAGATTGGAAAATGATCACTAATCATTTTATTTAACGTGGGCAGTCATGACACCAGTAAATAGGTCACTCATGACTTACGGTCTTTAGAAGATTGTTACCATCGTTAAAGGATGTATAAATTGGTGAAAAAACTAATCATACATTAGATGTTTGATTCTCCAAAATAGCACTATTCCGTTCAGAACTGACAGGATTATGATGGACAGAACAGATATAGTAGCTGTGGACTCATTGGCAGGTAAGGTTTCAGATTTGGAAAAACTATTTGTTCATAACGGAATAGCTTCGTTCTGAACGGAACTGCATTGGAATCTAGGGTTTCAGTTATGAAAATCGATAATTCTTGTACTTCTCTCTCTAGTTATGAAAATTGATAATTCTTGTACTTCTCTCTCTAGTATAAATAGAGGAGATGTCATCCTTTATTAGACATACAATATAAGCCCTAGAGGCAGCTGTAGTACTCAAAGAGAGAGAGAGAGAGAGAGAGAGAGAGAGAGAGAGAGAGAGTTTTGTGAGGGTATTTTCAGAAAGTATTTCCGCACTCTTCTAGTGGAGTCTAGTAATTATGTCTGTCTGAAGTTCGCATGGATACGAATAGAGGTCCTCTAAATTGAGGACTAGTGAATGATCATTCTTCATCCCAAGAAGAAGCTAGGAGGTTCACAGAGTCGAGCTTCAGGGGAAGGAATCAAGACGAAAGTTCGTTCAGACCTACATCCACAACTATCTCCTGGATTATTGTTATCTGCCTGCATCAAGGAGCTTAAGCAACTCCTTCTTAACCACCTCCATCATCACAAGGTCCAATCGTCTTTGAGCTCCCATGAGCCTTTTGAGTCCTTGCTTTTGGGGTTGTTGTTGTCTTTTCTTCTAGGGTCGTAAGAATATTGAGGCTTTTGATACCCATAACCCCCTTGGTTTCCCCATAACTTCCCATTGTATTTACATCTTGTTGAAGATTTTCGCATTCATCGATTAAAAGTGATGTACTCCCAAAAACTCATACTTTTTTGGTTCGACTTTTCCACCAACCGCATTAAGCATTTGGCTAAATCTCGTCTCGAAATTTGCGGTGATTCGGGACTCTATTTTCTTGAGATCTACTGCATTGTAGCATTCACTTGTCCACCTCATCCACTACACCCTCTCATGCCTTCCGCATTCGTCATAGTAAGTTCTCGCACTTGGGAGAGTGTCAGGTGGTTTATGTTTCCTTCGGCTGAACATTGGAGAAGGCGGGCGTCGAGGTCGTTCATGCCTTCAAGGAATTGGGCGATGAGAGAGGTTTCCTGAAAATTGTGGTTAGGGCATGATGCGCATAAACGGATGAACCGTTCGTAATACTCCTACATATTTTCTCCACCCCTTTGCTTAATCCCCGTGATTTCGGATCGTAACTTGGCGATGAGTGAATCAGGATAGTTACGTTTGAGAAAGCGTTGTGTCACCTCCTCAAAAGTCTTGAATGGCCCGCCTTGTAGGTGATTGAGCCAGTCTCTTGGAGCATCTCCTAAAGTATGAGAAAAAAGACTGAGTTTAATATTATCCAAGTCATTCGTTTTACCAAAGAGAGCCGTGCATTTTCTATCTAATTCACCCAAATGTATGTAAGGATTATCATTTATGTGTCCTTCAAAAACAGGTAAAATATTTAATATAACGGGGTTCAATTTAAAGTTTTGCATGGTGGGTATCACGATATTTCCTAGATTTTTTTGAAGATCGTGTGCTAATAATTCCCATAAAGTTTTCTCTTCAGCCATTTTCACTTTTTCTTAATCTTTAAAATGTTCTTTTTCAACTTTTAAAATTTGAGATGATGAAGATGATGATGAATCTAAGTTATTAGATGGATAAAAAAAGTCCTGATGATGAAGATCGGATGTAGGAATTAATCGGAAGATCTTGAGCTTGTTCTTTTGGCTCTTCCACTAGTGGTAGCTCAATTTTTGGATCTTGAGGCCTGAAGAAAGGAGAAGCCTCCACGCTCGAATTTCGTTTTGAAGAGGATGAAGAACTCGTCGCACCACTTTCCTTGTTCTTCTTGATTTCCCAAAGTTCCTTGTTAATCTGCGGATTTAAAAGTAGTCGAGGTTCGCCTTGCGACCTAGTCCTTCTTATATACCTTCAAAATAAAAACAAAAAAATAAATAAAAACACTAGAACAAACGTGAGATCGTTAGTCAAAAATTTAATCCGCCTCCACGGCAATGACGCCATTTGTAAGAAGCGTAAATCGTGTCATTATTCGATTCACACTCTCAACAAAAATATTTGTAAGTCCCCTAAATATTTTCACAAGTGTATATGTGGAGTTTGAGTTTAGGGTGTCGATCCACAAAGAGGCAAGGCCTTAAATGATTAACGTTAAATCTCACTTTTATTTTAGTGTTGTGGTTTTAAGAAGTTGTTGTTATTTTTAATAAAAAAATAAAAATATAAAAATAGATGCGAGAGAAAGTAAAAGAAATAAAGTTTGTTTTTAAAATTTCAAAAAAGGAAAGTAGGGAAATATCGACAATTCATGTGACATGTTAATATTTCATCACAATAAATAGCAAGTTAATATTAAGATTTAGAAGCAAGGTTGACCAATTTATTTCTACAAATTAATCAACAAATAACTCAAATATTAAATCCGCTCAAAAACTTCTATTTTCAAGTATCACAAATACCTAATTTAAACCCTTACTTGAATAAAAGAACAACATTTCCAAGTTATTATTGCTCAAACAAATCTGAACACTTCTCACAAATATTTCAATTTAAATCATTCTTCCAAACAACTTAACTTTAGATCTTATGAGATAGTACCAAAATTTAATCTTTTAAATATCATAATAAATACAAAATTTTACTTAAAGTTTCATTAACATATGTCACATGAAAAGTCTTTCCCTACTATAAATCTACTCACTCATGTCCACAAACATCAAATTTACAAGTTCTTGATCATCCAAGAAAAGAATGAAAATAAAGAAAATAAAGAGAAAATAGATCAAACCCTTCTAGATTTGGTGCTCTCTCTTTGAAAATCTCACTCTCTTTTTACTCTCAAGAATTTAAGCTTGAAGCTTTGTAGATATTAATGGTGGAAAAGAAAAGAAGAATGAGAATGGTGGAAATGGATGAAGAAATGAGTGTGATAATGAAAACGAGAATGGTTGTATGAATGGATGAATAATGGTTCCTTTAGAGAGAGAAAGAGGGTGTATTTTATAGAGACATTTGACCTAGAAAATATTTGAAAATAACCTTGTGGGACTAAAAATTGAGCTTGATCCGGATTTGATTTTGAGTAGTAATTTGGGAGATGTGTAGCACTCTTTTTCCTTCCTTTCTATTCAAATTCTACTTGGGTATAATTTGCGGGGTGCATTTAATAATTTTTCCCTATCTCATCCACTTTCAACGGCCTGAACACGTGTCATGCTCAGATTGGGCATAGAGAAACTAACTTGCCAGGTGTCAACTTCTCATTAGGTATAAATAAATCCTTCTACTGACTCATTTTGATTCTCGTACTGATTCTTCATAAAACGCTTGGAGAGTTCTCTCCATTTCTTTCAACCGCACGGTCCAATATAAGTCAATTCCCATGTAAATTAGCAAACAGAGGTGTCCAACGTTTTCTGATGCAGAGGAGCCACGTGTCGCAAGCTGGCTGGAGGAAAAATGATTCTCGTACTGAGCGAACGAATTTCATCGAAGCGTTTTCTGATGCAGCTCGCCACGTGTCAGCTGTGCATTGGGCATGAGAAACCTCGTACTGATTCGCGTCAGTTTTTGCAGAAAACGCGTGATGCTTCACCTCCGTTCTGTATTACGGACTGTCCATTTTCAATTGTTTTGCTTATTATGGGAGCAATGGAGGCGTACATGATGGTGTTATGCTCTACGCCAAAGTGTTTGTGACCTAGATGATGGATTGTAATAACGAACATAATATTTATTCTAAGATATTTCACATAATATGTGCGTATAGGTTATTTTAATATAATTAAAATAGACCCTGAATATGCAATTCAGTTTTATGTCATCAAAGTGCGTGACTTTGATAGTAAAACTATAAAGTGTTATGAATGTTATTCTAAATCGTCCCTGGTCATTTATAGGATATTTGTGGAGACAAATATACTTGCAGATACATATAAATATATATTTATATACAAGCTATAAATGTACACCAGTATAATAGTTATCAAGTCATTAACATAGTTATATGTTAGAGACCATATACTGGACTGACCCGCCATAAGAATGCTACATGTTTTACGTCATTAGCGATTCTTGTAACATAAAGTATTTATAGTCCTTTGACCTGAGATTGTCTCGGTTCCCAACATGAGTAATTTTATACTTTAATATAATCTAACACTGCCTTTAACCGGGTGGTCATAACGGTTATGATTAGGTATACAATGAATCATATAGAGGGATGAGTGCAATCAAGACGGGATTTGTTCCTCTCATAAATGAGAGAGATATCTTTAGGCCTCTTGATGAATTGAACTGAAGAAATGTATGGCCATACTCAAATGAATTAATAAGAGTTATTAATGTCATTTGTTCTTGTTCAGTTTAATTTGGGATCAAGAAATATTATTCGATTAATATAAGGATGGCGTATTACATGCCTTATGATCAATATAGATATCGCGTGACAAAGGGACTAAATACATGATTGTTGATTAGGTAAATCGGATCACCGATATTCACTTAAATTGGGTAGTCATGATGGCTTGCTAGAGTCCGCTCATGATTTATAGACTGTCAAGTCTATTGCCAACATTAAGTGAACCTACAGGGTCACACACAAAGAACAAACTGAAATGGGCGCAGAAAATCCTAGCGACTTATATGATGAGTTGCATAAGAATGTCACAAAATATATTGTCATCTTATGTGATAAGATGTGATATATATGTATATAAAGACTATGAGCACAAAAGATCATGTAATCTAGAAGAGTCTAGATGATGGCATATGGATAATGATGAGTGATGTCATACACATCTTTTAGTGTGAAGAGACATGGCTCTTCACCTCTATATAAGGACATAGAGGACTCCAAATTCACAAGACAACACATCATTCTCTCTCTCATTATTTCTCATTCTCTTTTGTGAGACAAAAGAGAGAAAATATACTTTCTAATTTGTATGACAAAATTATGAAAGGGTGCTTTCTTTTTTGTATGACAAAATGAAAGAGTGCAATTATATGAGAGGAATTATATACATCTTTTGTGAGATAAAATAAGAAGAGTTTTCTTATGCAAGAGGAGAACAAGCTACTAGCATATATATTGTTCTTCTTCCCGTTTTAAGAAGTTTGTTCGTGTGGACACCGGTAGAGGCGTTCGTACTTTCGGCGCTTGTGATCTATTTGGCCTAAGAAGATGATAACGGGTTGTTGAGAATTTCGGTGGAGGCCAATTGTATGTGCGGTAGATGATTCCGCACAATCCGACCTAGACGGCCTAGACGGACGGAAAATCGGTTAGGACGATAACCGGTTTAGAGGCGCATGGACAACATGCATGGTTTGAGCGTCACGGATTAAGCGTAATCCGAAAGGTATTATTAAGATTTATTTCTTTGATTTAACCGATACGCACGGATCCTCGGATGTTTTGGACGAAATTTTTATTTTCCGCTGCGTTATGCACGTCTGAAACCCAACAGTACATAGAAACCTTCACCAGAGATGATGCGCGTCTCAGAGTTGGGAAAGTGAGTTTTGCCAGGTGTCAAGCTACAATTCATTCATTTGTTTCATTCGTTGCACAAAATCTTCGATACGAGAGTTCAATGCTCCCCTATCAGAGGTCGCCACGTGTCTACTCTTATCAAAGATTAATTGTTCAGGACACATCTCGCATCCTGGTTTGCTGAATTCAAATTCTGCCATACACGTGTCGCCTTCTGATGGGCCAAGTTTAACCCTCTAACAGAACCAAAATGTGTATCTTCACGCAATTGTTCGCCACGTGGCAAGAGATGGTTGGTGGAGAGTTGTTCAGAAAATGAAGATGAATGGAATAGTGGGTCACGTTCATCCATTGATTGGTTGGTGAAGGATTTTGACCTGGTCAAAGGTTGACTTTCACCAAGGTTCACCAGATCTTTTATCGCATTTTTTGGGAGTCCTAGAAGATCTTTTTTCGCGAGGTTTGTGCTGTTGGATTTGTCTCGTCAAGCTCTTCGATTTGGTAGTTTGACCCCTTTTGGAATAGTTGACTTTTGGTCAACTCAGCGATTTCTCGAGGGTTGACTTTTCATCTTTTTGTGGATTTTGTAAATTTTGGCTTTCGTAAGAGAATTGGAGACGCGTGTGTAGGGTTTTTGAGGAGATATGTCGAGAATTCGGCCATCCTTGACCCAAAATTTGCAGATCGAACCTTTATTTGGGGTTGACTTTTTGCCAAGTCACCCAAATATCCCTTTTTTAGTCTTTTTACTTGAAAAATCACACAAAAATGTAGTAAGAGTTTCAAAAATAATTTTTATTAATTTTAAACATTTTTCCAATTTCTTATGTGATTTAAGGGCGAAATTTTTATGATAAAAACCTTAAAAATATGTATAAAAATATGCATTACATTATCCGAGATATATATTTTAGATAGCTATCTCGTACCTTTATTCTTTATCGATGATCCTAAGAAGGGTTGAGTCTGTGATTTTCGCTATGCATATATCTTACATAGACACAGATTCTCCTACAGTGGCATTAGAGCCTTCGTTAAGGAAATAATCGTCGATTATATTTAAAGTTTATTGAATTCTAGTAAAATAATTATTAGAATTTTCAAAACTATTTACAAAACATCACCGAAATAATTTCTAGGAAATATAATATTGGATTAATTTCTAGGAAATATAATATTGGATATTATGATTTCCTGAAATTTCAAAAAAATAGATTTTCGGAATCTGTTTTGGAAACATAACTAAAAAAGAAAATCTGGCCAAGTCCGTTTGAACAGAGTGATGATCCGTTCGAATGGAGCAAGTGCAGATTTAATTCTGGCGACTGGTCCATTCGAATGGACTGTTGATCCATTCGAACAAAAGTCTGCTGGAAAAAGGTAGAAAATATAAAATACTTTTCAAAATAAAAACTGTCTTGACGAAAATTTATTGAAAAACACTAATTTGGACCATTTTGCAAAATCATATGTTGTCAATTGTTTTTATATGGGTTATTAGACTCAGAGAGAGCACATATTTTGGGGGAACTTTGTTTTCCCTTGTTTGATTTTGTTTTATTGGTTTTCAAAAATGGGGAGTTTGTTGTTCTCTATTTGATGATGTTTAAAATAATTCCGAGTTACTAATAATATTTTGAGTATCATGAATAAGTTCACATAAATTACAAGTTCAAGAAAGACGTTCGTGTAGACCTAATCAAGACGGATGTGACGCTTTTACTTTTGAAAACCTAGAAAAGCTCAAGATTCTAGCTCAAAGCGTTCAAGACCTGAAGATCTCGTCGAGTGTTTCTCTTGCTTCTTTTTTTTTTGGTATTTTTTGTGTAATTTATTTACTCACTAGAGAGATTTTCCAATTTAAATTCTGTGTTGCAGTTCCATTAGAGCGAAATTGTGAACGGAACTTTCTGCTGCTTGTTCCATTCGAACGGAACTATTGATTTCTAGTTGTTTGCTTTTATTCTCTAATTAATATATTTCCATATATTTGTTTCATTTGAACGGAAGATGTAGACACTCCATTTTTGAGTGATTACTCCTTCCCTCTTTAAAATAGCAGCCCCAATCTGTTTTTGACCAAGATTTTTCCAAGTAAAATTCAGAAATTCTATCTAGTGTTTAACAAATACACTCAATAATCTTAAGAGAAATTAGAGAAAATTAGAGCGCGATTGTTTATTAGTATGATTGAATGAGAACGGTTTGTTTAGTCTCAACGAATCGCTAAAAGTTTATAGAGCAATCATTGATTCAAGTCTTGTAAAATGTTATGTGGATTAGTGGATAAAACAGCCGAAGAGGCATACTCGGAGAGTAGACACTCGTGAACGCAAAAAGAGCTGCTAGCGAGAACGGACAGTTACAGCTAATACAACCGCCTAGCCGAACTTCGTCAAGAGATCTTGTGCTCGGTATTGTTATTCTTCATCTTTATTTATATTCTATTATTATTTGAATTAAGACAAACCATCCACTAAAATTCCATTAACCTAGAATGTTGTAAAACTCTAAAAAGATTAAATCCATACTTCCGCACAAAACAACACTTCGGATCATGCCCCCCTTGAAGCTCTACCCTCCTTTTTTCCTTTAGAGGATGAAATCACCAAATTCATTTTGAAAGATTCCGGTCTCAGTACGCGTGATGCGTAACCATAATAACTAACAAGTGGATCTCCATTTCAAAAACCAACAACCAACAACCTAGTCACTCAATTTCAATAGAAATTAAAAACCACCAGTTGAGCCCTACATACATGGTCCAAGGAGAAATTGGACCGATCCAATTCTGACCTCTTAAACAAGAAGAAGTATGTCCTCTCTCCACAATCGAACTCAACAGAGCATCTCTCTACAAGAACAAATCTACTCTCTAGCTACATCACAAGAAATAAAATGGCAACAACATACTGCCATCACCTGGCTTAAACTAGGTGACGAAAATACTGCCTATTTTCACGATGTTGCCTCACAAAGAAGAAAATTCAACCACATATCATCAATTACAATCGACAACTTTACCATTGCTGAGCAATCACAAATCTTAAACACCATTACCGACTTCGACCCTTGGAGCCACACATCCCTCTCATACAAACTATAGTCACCAACACCTCTACAATCCTAACTCAGACCTTCAATCTCTTATCTCTCCCATAAATGATGACGAAATTAAAAATACTGCTTTTAAACTAGCCAAAGGCAAGACATATTGTCCCAATAGCATTCCAAATGAATTTGTCAAAATGATTGACAAAATATTAATGACAACATTCTCTCTATTATACACCGCTTTGAAGCAAACAAGTTGGACTTAAAGAGAATAAACAAAGCATCAATCTCTCTAGTCCCTAAAATAGAAGCTCCCATTAAACTAACCGACTTCCGTCCTAGTAGCGTAATCTTGTTATCCATCAAAATCATCACTAAAATTCTTGCAGATAGATTACAACCATTCATGCCTATCATGATACACAAATGCCAAATAACATTCATAAAAGGGAGATCAATCACAGAAATTTTGTCATTACTCGAGGGATGCTACATCATTTCCACAAAAACAAAATACCCACAATCATATTAAAATTAGATTTCAAGAAAGCATTCGACAACATATCTTGAGACTCCCTACTCAACCTTCTAAAATCTAGAAATTTTCCAGACAAATGGAACACATGGATTGAGAAGCTGCTCAACTCATCCAGTTCCTCAATCAAGGTAAATGGAGTTCAAGTAGATTACTTCTTCTACCAAAGAGGAGTGAGGCAATCCGACCCGCTCTCTCCACTATTATTCAATATCACAGTAGATTTGTTACAATCTCTTCTTGATAAAACTAATCCATTAATCACTGCCTTTGTAAACACAACCCCCAAAATTTTATAATACACAGACAATACTATCATTTTCAAGGAAGCTCACCCTAGAAATCTCCACATCCTTAATAGAACCTTATCACACTTTTGCCTATTGTCCTGGTCTAAGATAGCCTTGTCAACGATCGGGTCAGTTACAAGTTCGCCCAATCCGAAATTTGACCTGAAAATTTTGATTTTGACCCAAACCCGAACCCGAAATCTCTACGAGTTTTTTTCGAACCTGAACTCGAACCCGCGAAAAATCCGAACCGCGGGTAAACCCAAAACCGGAATTTATTCTCCATTTTTTCAAATTTGTTTTTTGTTTCTTTGTTTATTCACCGTTTTTGTTTCTTTTTTCTCTGTTACACGAGGGAGAGCAAGGGGAGAGTCAGAGGAAGAAGGGTTAGGACGAAAAATGAATGAATTCTATTAAAATTTAAAAATATACTTATAATTCAACTTTGGGGTTCGGGTTCGAGTTATCCGATGATAGTGCCAAACCCGAACCCAATTCTTACCCGAATTTATTTTTGGGTTTAAACCTGAAACATGATACATAGGTTTTCTTATCAGATTTAACCCGATCCATTCGGGTCGGATACCTACTGGGTTCGGGTCTTACCTGATCCATTGACAAGCCTAATCTAAGAGCGAATTTATCCCCATAGCAATTCTGAAAAATCTACATGAAGTGATATTCACCATCCTTCCCTGTCGAAAAAAAATACTACCAGTCAAATATCTAGGGTTGTCACTCTCTCACACGAAGATCCAGAGATTCACCTTCCAACTACTCCTCAACAAAATACAAAATAGATTAAGTTAATGGAAAGGAAGAATTCTTTCATCAGGCAGCAAATTGACTTTAATAAAATCAGTGCACTCAGCCCTACCCACCTAACGAAATAAATAAACTCTTAAGATCTTTCTCTGGAAAGGAGAACAAGAATGCTCACTGTCTCGTAAATTGGACGAAATGCTACCTTCCAAAGACGAATGGGGGTGTAGGTATCTCTAATATCGAATCTTGTAGCACTAAACTCTAGCCTGCTCTTGGAACATTTCTTTGAGAGTTACGATCATATCGTAAGCACCCATGTCCTCCAGTTGCTTCTGAAGCACGGAAGTCATGGTCACTAGCATGAGACAAGCTATCTCTGTGTCATCTTTGATGTATTTAGCATACGCGTCCCGGACAGCCCTTGTGACTCCCTATTTTGGTTCCTCTAGGTAAGCCTCTTCTATGACATAGAGTTTATTATCAGCCTAGAGATCACACACAAGATTACAAGCATTCACATACAAGATTGGATCACAGAATAATCACAGATCTAAGACTCACTACAACAAAATCCTACATCAGTCACGGGAGCCCAACAATAGTCATGGGCGGTGACTATTGGTATGATCAACTGTCAGGTACCGTGACTATTTCTAAAACCGTAATAATTGCTCAATCAATAGCCACAGTACCCGTGACTATTGGGAAAACCGTGACTATTGGTGTACCAATAGTCATGGTTTATCCAATAGTCACTGGTACCGTGACTCTTGGGCTATCAGTTGTAATGTAAAAGGCTTGACCCTTCGACACTCTCTCTCTTCGTTTCGCCTCGCTCCACTCTTCAATCTAATTAGGTATGTAATTATGAAATTGGGGGTATTTGGTTCAATTAAGGATTAATTCATGGTTCAATTGGTTGATTTGGATTAGAGAGGGTTATTTGTTGTTTGAAGCTAAATTGTGCGATTATTTTTGCTAATTAAGTTTAGTGTTAGCTTGGTAGTGGTGCATATGAAGATGAAGAAGTAGCAGCTTTAGAGTTTCTCTTATCTGAGTTGGTTTGATTTTTGGCAAGGATTTCATGGCGTTTTCCTACAATAAATCAGTATTTTCTTGAATTGTTTTGACAATATTATAACATTAGAAGGGTTATTTTGCGGTTTGATATTTTGATATATAAAATATATATCATTTTATTTATTTAAGTTAATTTATTTTTTTTTTATTTTTTTTTATTATTTATTATTTTCTGTTGTGAAGGAATGGGTTTATTGATGAGTTGGGGCCGGAAAAAGTTTGATAGACGCTTTGGACAAAGTTGAAAAGGAAATTAAAAACTGGTTTTTAGGGATGACAAGAGGGAAAGGGAAGAAAAGAAAATGATAAAACTTTATGTTTTTTCTCTATTATTTGTTTTTTCAACATGTAAAATATAATATTTCTATTTTATTTATACTTTGTAAATAATATTTTCATTTTATCCTTTTAGGGTTGGCCTAAAGACGATCTTCTTAGAGAGCAAAACAAGAAACTTTCTACTTTCAGGCAATATAATATTCTATTTTATTCCTCTCAAGGCCAATTTCGTCAACATAATAATTAATTTAGGAGAGAGCGTGATAATTTAGAAGCAGAGAGGGCTCAACACATGAACCAAATCCGCGATTCACAAGAACTAATCAGAGAAAAACAAAGCCTACTCCTCTCTTTAGAAGAACAAGTAAATATTTAGGGTTTACAAGAACTAGAGAAAAAGAAAGCCAACTCCTCTCTTTAGAAGAACAAGTAAATATTTAGGGTTTACAATAACTAATCAGAGAAAAGAATAATATGTGTATTGTGTTTAATAATGTGGATTCATATTTAGAGTTTTGATTATATATTATTTGGATGAATTTGTGATTTTTTTTTGAATTAAAATGGAGAAAAATGAAAAAACAGCCCCTACAATAGTCATGGTACTGTAGCAATAGTCCCAGTACGACCGTGGCTGTTTCCTATCAACATTCATGGGACCGTGATTGTTGCCCACCGTGACTATTGATAGCAATAGCGATGGGGGTTTTAGTCACGGGACAATAGTCGCGGGCCCCGTGGCTATTGCTACCAGTCACGGTTTTTGGGGCATTAGTCATCATTTTTGCCCGTGACTAATGTATGATTTTGTTGTAGTGACTCATATCATATTTATATAAAAATTTCATGTATAATAAAAATTAGGGTATCTGCAAAATTCAGCCTTATTAAGTTGGGAACGGACCTATTCCGTTCTCAACGGAACCTGCTTTGAAAAACTGATAGTTTCCAGTGTTATTACGTTCTTAACGGAACTATTCCGTTGGGAACGGAATCGTGCTAGAAAATTTGTTTTCTTTTGTTTAGTTCCGTTTCCAAAACAGATTTCAAAAATCTATTTCTCGAAACTCTAGGAAATCATAATATCCAATATTATATCCCATAAACTATTTTTGTGATATTTTGAAATAATATTTTCAAACCCTAAAATTTATTTTACTAAAATTCCATAAATTTTAAATCTAATCGACAATTATTTCCTTAACGAATGCTCTGATGCCACTGTTAGGGAATCCATAACCATGGATTCAACCCGCCCAAGGATCATCATTAAGGGAATAAAAGTACGAGATTAACTAATCTTTATACCTTGTATCTTCCTGATCCGCGAGACGAAAAATGGATGTAGGTCTGAACGATTCAGACTAGCAATCTTCTCCTTCCTGAAGCTTGACTCCGCGAACCTCCTTGCTCTTCCTAGGGATGAAGAACGATCACTCACAAGTTCTCAAGTTAGAGAACCTACTACTCGTATACACACGAACTTCAGACAAACTGAGTAACCGGACTCGGCTAGACGAGTCCGAAAATACTTTTCGAAATAACCTCACAAAACTCTCTCCCTATTACTGTATCACTACAGCTTCTAAGGCTTTAGAATTGTTCATTTAATAGCGAGGGACTGCCCTTATATTTATACTAGAGAGAGAAGCGAACGATTGCTTAGTTACTTTAATTGATAGCCCTATACTGCGCCTATTTCATTCCCAACGGAATAGGTGTTTCCTTAACAGGAAGTGTGACACCCAAGGTTATTAAGTTTCCATATATATTCCATTCCGAATGGAACTATTCCGTTGAGAATGGAACTATTCCTTGATAACGGAATAGCACTCTTTTGTATAATCAACAATCCAATAGTTGATTATTTCGTTCACCAATTTATATATCATATGTACAACTGTTTTGAGGAATTTTTTATTCCGTATGAATGGGGTTCATTGTGTGACCGTTTACGTTCCATTTAACGTTGGCAACGATCTTCCAAAGATCATAAGTCATGAGTAACCTCTAGACTGATGTCATGACTACCCATGTTAAATGAAATGATCAGTGATCATAAACCTATCTGAATAGACGTTTGCTCTTTCCTTTTGTTCTACGATCTCTTCCCTAATCGAGAATTAGACTGAGTGAATACAAAATGATATTAACAACACATGTTAATCCATTTTGAGCATGGCCATGCATTTCCAACAGTCCTAGTTCATCAGGGGCCCAGAGATATCTCTCTCTTGACGAGAGGAACAAAGCCCATCTTGGTCACTCACATTCCTCGTCATGATTCAGTGAATACCTAATGATGATCCTAATGATCATTCCATTACGGATGACATAGGATCATATTCAAGTATGTAGTTCCACATAAATGAATCCATGGTGGACAAGCACATTATTCATATGAGAATGACTAATGACATATACTATGCATATTCTTATAGTGTGATCAGTCCATTACGTGTTCTCTAACACGTACCTATATTCCAAACTTGACATCCCTATGTCCATGATCAGTAGAACATGATCATCCAATCTGCGAATATACTATTGTGGATATTTAGTTTCTTACCTTAAGTATGTTTATCTCTATAAATATCCTACATATTACTAGGGATAATTTAGAATGTCATTCGTTGGTTCACAGTTATACTATCAGAATCACGTATTCTGATGACGTGAACCCGAAGTGTCATTCATGGTTGATATAAGATATGTAAATGTACATTCACGACCCATACACACAGATATATAAGAAACAACCTTTGTAATAATGTCTTAATACATAATTCATTTCCTAGCACAAATATATTTGACCTAGGGCACTAATCCTACAAAATGAGCTAATTGCGAACCTACTCATCTTCTATCCAATTCATAATGGACCTATTAAGACTCATACCCATACATCACACAGCCACAACTCCATCACCGCTAGGAGATCAAAGGCTTTGGATATGGGGAACCAAAGACACATACTCCTCACAACAAACCTACGCCATGCTAAGTAACTCGGGGATCTCAATCCAATGGCAAAACTGTTTATGGCAGATGAGGGTACCAATGAAGATCAAGATATTCTCCTGGCTTGTATTTCACAACAAACTTCTCACATCCGACAACCATCTAAAACACCATTGGCCCCACAATCCGTCCTGCTCTTTGTATAATAGAGAACTTGAAACCAACTCGCATCCTGCACATGTGCAGCCCTATGGTGGTTCATATGGATGGAGAGGAATACCTGCATCTTCACTAGGCAAAACCACAGAAGTATAGGATTAGTGCCGTAGGCCAAATGTATTTGTGCTAGGAAATGAATTATGTATTAAGACATTATTATTTATTCAATGAAGATTGTTTCTTATATATCTGTGTGTATGGGTTGTGAATATAAATTTCTTATATCAACCATGAATGTCACTTCGGGTTCACGTCATCAGAATAAGTGATTCTCATAGTAGAACTGTGAACCAACGAATGACATTCTAAACCGTCCCTAGTGATATGTGGGATGTTTATAGAGATAAACATACTTCAAGTAAGAAGCTACATATCTACACTAGTATATTCGCAGACCGGATGATCATGTTCTACTGATCATGGACATAGGGATGTCAAGTCTGGAATATAGGTTCGTGTTAGAGAACACGTGCTGGACTGACCACACTATGAGAATATACATGGTATATGTCATTAGTGATTCTCATATGAATAGTGTGCTTGTTCCTACGACCTGAGGTCACCATGGATTCATGCATGTGGAACTGCATACTTTAATATGATCCTACGTCATCCGTAACGGGATGATTATTAAGGTCATCATTAGGTATGCACTGAATCATGACGAGGAATGTGAGTGACCAAGATGGAATTTGTTCCTCTCGACAAGAGGGAGATATTTCTGGGCCCCCTAATGAACTAGGACTGAAGAAAATGCATGGCCATGCTCAAAATGAACTAACATGTGTTGTTAACATCATTTTGTATTTACTCAGTCTAATTCTCGATCAGGAAAGAGACTTTGATCAAACTCAAGGATGACATATTACCATGTCTTGTGATCAAGACGTATATCATAGAACAAAAGAAATAAGCAAATGTCTATTCAGATAGGTTTATGATTGCTGATAATTTCATTTAACATGGGTAGTCATGACATCAGTCTAGAGGTTACTCATGGCTTATGATCTTTAGAAGATCGTTGCCAGCGTTAAATGGAACCTACACGGTCACACAATGAACTCCATTTGTACATGATGAAAATACCTCAATAACAGATATACATGTGATGTATAAATGGGCGAAAGAATAAATCAAATATTGGATATTTGATTGTGCTGGAATTACTGTTCATGCTCAGGAATTACTGTTCACGCGTTCGAACGAAACACATATGGTATGTGCTGATTTGCTTGGCGGACAAGCATCGTTTATTTGGAAATAATGGTCCGTTCGAAGCAGGAATTACTGTTCACGCGGCAGGTAGAATTTATTTTCTTAACGAAAGTTATCATTCTTTCACCCCTCTCTCTAGTATAAATAAAGGGGTAGCCTCCTTCTATTCGACACACAATTCAGAAGCCTTAGAGTCCGTCTATTACATAGAAAAGAGAGAGAAAGTTTTGAGAGATTTTCGAAAAGTTTTTCCGGACTTGTCTAGCCAAGTCCGGTTATTCCGTACGTTTGAAGTTCGCGTGGATACGAGTAGAGGTTCTCTATCTTGAGAACTTGCGAGTGATCGATCTTCATCCCTAGGAGAAGCAAGGAGGTCGCGAGTCGAGCTTCAGGAAGGAGAAGGTTGCAAGTCAGAAAAGTTCATACCTACATCCGTTCTTCGTCTCGTGGATCAGGAAGATCCGAGATATAAATTTTAATAGTTAATCTCGTACTTTTATTTCCTTGACACATAGGTTTCGCTGCTCATGTAACGTACATGGTTGTAGATTTCCCAACAATAAGATTATCGCCAAAGAGGTACAAGAACTGGCATCCTTCTAGAGAACTTACATATAACATCCTCAATCGATCCAAGCCTTCATAGCCTCGCACTCCGAAGCTTGATGATCATCATCTTATTTTATTTACATGTCCATTGATTGTAATTTCATTCTCTTTAACTTCATCTTCACTCTCGCTCCATCATTATAATAATGAATATTTTATTTCATATTAATGGAAAAAGAGCGGAACATGTAATCGCATGCCGCTCCTTAAAAAAAAGATATTTTTGTTGTAGTATTTTCATGGCTGTGTAGAATAATAATAATTGTAGTGCAAATTCTTGCCTAATTTTTTTTAGTTATATTTATAACAATTTTATATGCTATATGTTAATATATTTGTTTTCGAAATCAATCTATATTTGAGATCCGAACCGAATCCATATATGTTTAACATCCAAACGGTATCTCTTTTCGGGTCTATCCGTATCTAAAGCCGGAAAAAAAATATTAACACCTTTTTTTTAAGCCAGTCAAAAACATCAAGAAGTTCACTAAGCCCCACACACACAAAAAAAACCACATGAAATTAGTTATTAGTCCTTAGGTATTTTTATTTTGGTCCTTGTTGTTATACTATATATTTTATATTTACGTATCGAGTTGTGTTCAATTGGTCGAAGCGCTTTAATACAGGGCTCACATCATCAGATATTTTGCATTTTTTTACAAAAATCAGCATTTTTTTACAAAAATCAAAATATAGAGCAAAAGATGAGGTAATAGAACTTCGAACACAAGACCTGTTTGTTAACTAAACATTTAATACACCAACTGGGCTAAAGCAATTTTATGTTATGTTCAATCCAAATTCGTTCATATAATAGTCTTTGTCTTCTTCCTTCTATTAGTTTTGTTACTTTGTAGCCACATTTTTTGATGTTTTTGTTTCTTGGACGATTGTCGTGGTTTCTTTGCTTTAGTTTTTTTGAAAGAGAAATTTCTTTGCTTTATTGGAGAATATGTGTATGATAGTTTATCAGCAAGTATGATATTATTTTTCCTGAGTGGTCTCTACATTTTGGAAAAAACTGGGCAACTCACTTACGGTAAATGTAATCATAATTTTTACTTGTGAAATCCAAATCCAATTTATACATGTAATTTCATTAACACACGTGTAATCATAATTTTTACTTGTGAAATCCAAATCCAATTTATACATGTAATTTCATTAACACGCAAAATAGTCATAACTCTCTTTTAAACACCCCTGCTGACTAATAGTTCTTCATTGAAAGAAAATTTTGATAAAGTCTGAATACTATTAAAATATATTTTTTTGAATAATAATGATGTTTAAATATATCTTAGATCATTCTCTTTAACCTTACGTAAGCCCAATAATTAAATATAAACGGAATTGACATAAACAATTAATGTGTTGCTTTTCTTTTTGTCTAAGATTTTTTTTTATCTTCTGAAATTAACAAATGAATACGACAGGGGTTGAACTTGTAGGGAGAAAGCCAGCAAAAGCAGTCCACATCCATGAAATAAAAATATGTAACTTTATATACTCCACATAAAAGGCCACATATGTCCAAAAATATTATAATAGAAGGATTATTAATTATAATACCACAGCCTCCTTTGAGAAAAAGTGGACGTGTTTAGATTTAGACAAAATCAAAATACGCAAAATTTCAAAGCATAAATAAAAACAAAAAGTGTACATCGAAAAGGATGTTATGATAAAATAAAAAATATCAACAAAACGTCTGTGTTAAACTTATTTTTTGTTTATTTATTTATTTAGTTATTTATTCTTTTAATTCAACATCATCTAGACAGAGGTATCCGCTTCATTAAAACATAACAGTTTATGTACAATACAATATAGCATCTAGAAATTAAATAATTTAATCTTTCAATATCAAAGTGACGGAACTTAAATAGAGGTTAGACGGAGTCATGATCTCTCTAAAATTTTGGACGAACAGCAAAAAAAAAAAGTTAGTAATTTATACATTATATTATTATATAATGTTAAATTCTATATTTTCTGCCTCTTCAAACTAGACAAGTCTAATCCAATATACAATATACCATATGGATAGTATATTACTGTATTCCCCCTCCCACAAGATATTTGTAATGTTTTTTTTTTCTGCCTCACCATGGGCGTAATTTCGTGGGTGTTCAAACGGTTCTACTTATTTGGGAAGAGAATTGAATTGAAAAAATTCAGTTAATTTTTTTCAGTTCTTCCTTTCGTTTGGTTCGATTCAGTTTAAAAATTTGAACTATTCGATTTAGTTATTTCAGTTTTGATTTATCAAATAGAAATAACCGATTGGATAAAGTACACAATTATTTCTCAAACTTTTATTAAATTTTTCCAAGTTATAAACTTTAATTATGAATTTATTTAGTTTTGAAGCTCAGTAGGCCATAGGCTACTGAGGTTTTCATTTAAATAAAATAAATTTTTTTTGGTTACATAGTAGCCGTCTTATTAGCGGGATGAAGTTATTACAAAGAGATTAGCGGTCAGCCCTTAGAAGGCTTAAATAAAAGAAACTAACGGAGACCGGCTCCGGGTATGGAGTGTCAGTGATATATCTTCCAGAGTAGCGCCTCTTGACCTGCCAATTGGTGTATAATAGTCATCAGAGCTCTACGATTGTTGAAGATTCATTGATTTCATTGCTTCCAAAGGGCCCAGCATCCCGTAGCCTAACGTACATCCCAGTCCAATTTCTCCAACAACGTGAGTTGTGATTTTCTTATTCTCAGGCATAAATCTATATTGGAGTAGTCAGTTAACCTTCTCCAGAACCTGATGGAATATGAACATTGTAAGAACAAATGATTGACTGTTTCTGTTCCACATGAACAAAAAGTACAAACAACTATACTCATACAACCCTTCTTACTTAAATTCTCTTGAGTAGGCACTCGATCAAGTCCGATCAACCATACGTAAAATCTAATTTTAGTCAAAACTTTCAATTTTCAGACCTTGGCAATCCAATTGGTTTTATAATTGGTTTTAAAGAAGAGTTTGTAAGAGGACTTACCGGAGTATGACCCGCTCAAAGTCCACCGCCACTTGGGCAAGTCAGGGTTGTTAGAGAGTGAGATTGAGTTAAGGATGGTGAAAAAATGAGTTGCTTGCGCGAAGATTGTAAAATTGTTGGAGAATAGAAGAGGGGAGAGGTCCCAATTTGAGTCAAGTACTTCTCGAACTGACACTCTCTTGTTTATTGCCCATTGGTATATGTCCGGAAATTCTTTGGCTAGCAGAATGTCATCAATCCACACGTCATACCAAAATGATGTGTCATGGTCTGAGCCCAAAGATACTTGAGTTAAGAGCTTAAAGAGCGGCAACAATTTTAGTAAATCATTTACAAAGAAAGAGAGATGATTTGAGTTAGTTTGATGAAAAGAGAACGAGTTGTTGCCATAGAGATTTTGGAGTACGTTACTCCACATACAAGTTTGGTTAGAGGCGGCTTGCCATAGCCATTTCATGAGCATGGCCATATTTTGCTTTTGGAAATCAAGTAACCCAAGTCCTCCCACCTCTTTCGGCATCGTGACTTGATCTCATGTCACGAGACAATGTCTGCCATATTATGGTTGGTCACCCCTCCAAAGGAATTCGGACAATTTTCTCAAATTGTTGGATGAACCACATAGGAAACATCATAACTTGCATGTGATAATTGAGAATAGGGCCTAGAACGGATTGGATAAGTGTTAGGCTTCCCCCATTATAGAGAATTTTTCCTTTCTAACCTGCTAGGCAGTTTTTCAATTGTGAGAGGTAGGCCAAGATAACGAACCGCTAGAGTTCTTTTAGCGCAACCAAGAATGTTTGTCAAAGTGGGTGTGAATTTCTCTGGAACAAGGAAGGTTGTAAATGAGCTTTTCTTAGTATTGATGAGCAACTCACTCATCTGACCAAAACATCGAAGAATAACCATGAAGATTTTGAGGTTTATAGTTGAAGCCTAGGTAGTATCATCTGTAAATTGGAGAATTTGCGACGAATGATATGGTGTTGTGCTATGAGTAGTATCATTCAATTAACTGAGGACAAAGTACTCTTAAAGTCAATTGTATAGAAATAGAAGGAGTGTTAGCCTTATGTGCAAAAGAGGAGAGTTCTCTAGCTATTAAGAATGACTCTGTGATGGACCATTTTTTATAAAAGCCGATTAATTCGGATGAACTAGGTATTCCATGTGAGAATGGAGTTTTCTTGTTAGGAGGGCGAAGATGATCTTAATATGTAGAGAGAGAACACTTATTGGTCTGAAGTGATTGATGAGAATGGCTCCTTCAGATTTAGGAATCAATGTGATTAATGCTTCATTAAGTCGTCAAATATCAAGTGAGTTTTTTGTGAAGTCATCAATTAACCACATTATGTCAGCTTTGATGATATCCCAGAACCTTTGAGAGGGGATACCGTCTGGCCCCGATGATCTCCCATTCGGAAGATCATCAATAGTTGTTTTAACTATCTCTTCACCAATAAGGGGCAGCTAGATTTACAAGAGAGTTTGTATGTGATATTTTGAACTCCAAGTTGAAACGTTCTACTGGAGATCAATCTGGAGAGGCGTACCCCAATAGATATTTGTACTTGGAGAGAAACACGTGAAGGATATCACTCGATTACTCAACAAGTTGATCGTGAAAGTAATAATACCCTAGGCCAAACTGTTTTGCCATGTGGGAAACGGATTATGTATCAAACATTATATTTTTGAAGGAATTATGCCCAAGGCCAAAGTGTTGGACTAGAGATTAGATTATGAGAAACATGTTTATTCAGTTCATATATGAATGAGTGTATGGGAGACTAATATATTTACGTATATTAGATCGACCATGAATGACACTTCGGGTTCACGTCATCAGAATAAGTGATTCTGATAGTAGAACTGTGAACCTACGAATGACATTCTAAACCGTCCCTAGTGATATGTGAGATGTTTATAGAGATAAACATACTTCAAGTAAAAAGCTACATATCCACACTAGTATATTCGCAGACTGGATGATCATGTTCTGCTGATCATGGACATAGGGATGTCAAGTCTGGAATATAGGCACGTGTTAGAGAACACGTACTGGACCGACCACACTATGAGAATATGCATGGTATATGTCATTAGTGATTCTCATATGAATAGTGTGCTTGTTTCTACGACCTGAGATCACCATGGATTCCTGTATGAGGAACTACATATTTTAATATGATCTTACGTCATTCGTAACGGGATGATCATTACGGTCATTATTAGGTATGCACTGAATCAAGACGAGGAATGTGAGTGACCAAGATGGGATTTGTTCCTCTCGTTAAGAGAGAGATATCTCTGGCCCCCCTGATGAACTAGGACTGAAGGAAATGCATTGCCATGCTCAAAATGGATTAACATGTGTTGTTAATATCATTTTGTATTTATTCAGTCTAATTCTCGATCAGGAAAGAGACTTTGATCAAACTCAAAGATGACATATTACCGTGCCTTATGATCAAGACGTATATCGTAGAACAAAAGGAATAATGAAATGTCTATTCAGATAGGTTTATGATCGCTGATCATTTCATTTAACATGGGTAGTCATGACACCAGTCTAGACGTTACTCATGACTTACGATCTTTGGAAGATCGTTGCCAACGTTAAATGTCACCTACATGATCACACATAGAATAACGTCTAGTCGGGAAGAAAATGCTCTTAAATAGTTATACATATGATGTATAAATAGGTGAAGCAAATAATCGATCATTGGATGATTGATATGAGTGATTGGGCAAAAATCAGCATAGTTCGGTTGGCAACATAACAGTTCCGTTGGCAATAGAACTCAGCCAATTTCTCGACAGCCAAGTTTTCAGATTAGGAAACCCTATTTCGTTGGCAACGGAATAGGTCCGTTGGGAACGGATAAGCATTGTAATTAGGGTTTTAGTTACGGTAACTAAGCAATCATGTGTGTCCCTCTCTAGTATAAATAGAGGGGCAGTCCCCCTCTATTAGACACACATTACAGAGCCTCCAGGCTACCGTAATACAGAGAGAAAGAGAGAGAGCCTCCTGAAAGTATTTCCGGACTTGTCTAGCCGAGTCCGGTTATTCCGACGATTCGAAGTTCGACGTGGATACTAGTAGAGGTCTTCTGCTTTGAAGACTAGCGAGCGATCAGTTTCTTTACCCTGTGAGAAGCAAGGAGTTCGTTCGAGTCGAGCTTTAGGAGCAGGAAGGATAAGGAAGCAAGACGGAAGTTCGTTCAGACCTACATCCGCTTCTCTCTCTCGGATCAGGAAGATCCGAGGTATAAATTTTAATAGCATAATCTTGTACTTTTATTCCCTTAACGATGATCCTAGGGCAGGTTGAACCTGTAGGTTCCTGCTGCGCATGTAACGTACATGACTACGGGTTTCCCAACAGTGGAATCAAAGCGTTCGTTAAGGAAATAATAGTCGATTACATATTTAGAATTTAGTAAATTCTAGTATAATAAATTTTAGGGTTTTGAAAAATATTATTTCAAAACATCACGGATATAGTTTATGGGAATATAATATTGGATATTATGATTTCCTAGAGTTTCAAGAACTAGTTTTTGAAACCCGTTTTGGAAACGGAACTAAAACAAAAGAAAATACGAATTTCCAGCACGTCTCCGTTGAGAACGGAGTACTTCCGTTGAGAACGGAATAATTCCATTTAGAACGGAACAGTTCTGTTCCCAACGGAATAATGCTGATTTTGCGAGAAACCTTAATTTTTTGTTATACATGGAATTTAAATACACAAATATGGTATGAGATTTAGATCTGTGATTGTTCTGTGATGTAATCTTGTGTGTGAATGGTTATAATTTTATTTAATATCTATGGCAACTAGTGAGTTGTCCAAAGTTATAATTATGGCAACATGTGAGTTGTCCAAATTTGTAAATTACCTTTTCTAGCAATAGGATAGTTGTTATAATAAATATTATTTCAAGACTTCGAGGCAAGAGATCTTGGCGCAATCTTCGGAAGATGACATTGGATCTTCAAACACACAACGAAGGGTTCGTTGAAGATTACTCCTGCAATCTAGAGATAGATCTAGAATTAGGAACCCCATGATCGCTCGTGAGGATTAGGCTCATACCATATTTAACTTAGTTTCTGTAATGTTTATATTTATAAATCTAAAACAAAATCCTTCGGAATGTTAAGTAAGGAAGTGCCCCCCATGTCACTGAAGCTCTCGGTACTTAAACAGTCTTCCATGTGGGTCATGCCAAAACTGAGCATATGGGGGATTTGTTGGGTTTCAGACGTGCATAACGCAGCGGAAAATAAAAATTTCGTCCAAAACCAATCCGAGGATCCGTGCGTATCGTTTAAATCAAAGAAATAAATCTTAAAGATACCTTTCGGATTACGCTTAATCCGTGACGCTCAAACCATGCGTATTGTCCATGCATCTCTAAACCGGTTACCGTCCTAACCGATTTTACGTCCGTCTAGGCCGTCTAGGTCGGATCATGCGGAAGTCATCTACCGCACACACAATGGGTCTCCACCAAAAATCTCAACAAACCGTTCTCATCTTCTTAGGCCAAATAGATCACAAGCGCCGAAAGTACGAACGCCTCTACCGGTGTCCACATGAACAAACTTCTTAAAACGGGAAGAAGAACAATATATATGCTAGTAGCTTGTTCTCCTCTTGCATAAGAAAAATCTTCTTATTTTATCTCACAAAAGATGTATATAATTCCTCTCATATAATCACACTCTTTCATTTTGTCATACAAAAGGAAAGCACCCTTTCATAATTTTGTCATACAAATTAGAAAGTATATTTTCTCTCTTTTGTCTCACAAAAGAGAATGAGAAATAATGAGAGAGAGAATGATGTGTTCTGAATTTGCAGCCCTCTATGTCCTTATATAGAGGTGAAGAGTCATGTCTCTTCACACTAAAATATGTGTATGATATCACTCATCATTATCCATATGCCATCATCTAGACTTTTCTAGATTACATGATCTTTTGTGCTCATAGTCTTTATATACATATATATCACATCTTATCACATAAGATGACAATATATTTTGTGACATTCTTATGCAACTCATCATATAAGTCGCTAGGATTTTCTGCGCCCGTTTCAGTTTGTTCTTTGTGTGTGACCCTGTAGGTTCACTTAATGTTGGCAATAGACTTGACAATCTATAAATCACGAGCGGACTCTAGCAAGCCATCATGATTACCCAATTTAAGTAAATATCGGTGATCCGATTTACCTAATCAACAATCACGTATTTAGTCCCTTTGTCGTGCGATATCTATATCGATCATAAGGCATGTAATACGCCATCCTTATATTAATCGATTAATATTTCTTGATCCCAAATTAAACTGAACAAGAACAAATGACATTAATAACTCTTATTAATTCATTTGAGTATGGCCATACATTTCTTCAGTTCAATTCATCAAGAGGCCTAAAGATATCTCTCTCATTTATGAGAGGAACAAATCCCGTCTTGATTGCACTCATCCCTCTACATGATTCATTGTATACCTAATCATAACCGTTATGACCACCCGGTTAAAGGCAGTGTTAGATTATATTAAAGTATAAAATTACTCATGTTGGGAACCGAGACAATCTCGGGTCAAAGGACTATAAATACTTTATGTTACAAGAATCGCTAATGACGTAAAACATGTAGCATTCTTCCGGCGGGTCGAGTCCAAAGATATGGTCTCTAACATATACCTATGTTAATGACTTGATAACTATTTATCCATGATCGGTAAAATATAATCATCGGTCAACTAATATACTGGTGTACATTTATAGCTTGTATATAAATATATATTTATATGTATCCGCAAGTATATTTGTCTCCACAAATATCCTATAAATGACCAGGGACGATTTAGAATATCATTCATAATACTTTATAGTTTTACTATCAAAGTCACGCACTTTGATGACATAAAGCTGAATTGCATATTCATGGTCTATTTTAATTATATTAAAATAACCTAGACGCACATATTATATGAAATATCTTAGAATAAATATTATGTTTGTTATTACAATCCATCATCTAGGTCACAAACATTTTAGCCTAGGGCATAACACCATCAGGATTGTCTTTGTAAAGCAAGGTCGCGGGAAATGGTGTCCAACATGGGTCATGCCAAAGCTGAGTGTGCTGTATTCCATTTTGCCGATAATCATACATGGTTAAACTTAACTGAGCAAGCAAGTCGGACTTGGGCTCAGGGCAAAAGATGGGATAATACATCGGGTATATGATGCTCATTCCATAAAAGGCAAGAGTTGTATATGATACAATTGGAAATGTTCCTACCTAAATAGTTGAGCAATAAAGGTTGCGCCAAAGCGCACTTAGTGCTCAATGAAATATGGATCTTGACCCACTATGAAACCTCATTTAATTGGAGTTTCCGAATCAATAATACTGAAGGTATTTGATTTGAAGAAAAATAGTGGGAGTATAATATATGAAACAAAATTAGAATAATTCTAAATAATAAACTTTACATTGCATATTAAACTTGTAGAATGAGTTCGAAATTTACGGACTTGCGACTATCCTTGAGAAGGATAAGCTCGATGGCACAAACTTCCCTGAATGGCTCAGGACTCTGAGAGTTGTTCTCAAGAGTGAAGGAAAGTTGTATGTTCTTGAGACACCCATCCCAAATCCACTGCCTTCGACCGCTTCTAGAGTCGTTCAATATACTTATCAGAAGTGTATTGACGATTCTGATGAAGTAGCCTGGATGATGTTAGCAAGAATGAAACCTAAGCTTCGGAAGCAGATAGGTTTCATGGATACCTATGATATGATCAAGGCACTTAAGAAAATGTTCCGAAAGTAGACTAATATTCAGCGCTACAAGATTACCAAGTTATTAATCAAGAGCAAGATTGCTCTTGGCTCCTCTGTGGATACTCATGTGTTCAAGATGAGAAGTCACATTGATTACTTAGAGAGACTTGGTTTGCCTATTCCAAGGGAATTCGCGATTGACATGATTCTTGGATCGCTTCCTCTGAGCTTTGATTTGTTCATTACTGAATATCATAAGCGTCGGATGGGGATGACGATCACGGAATTGCATAAGATGCTTAAACAGGTAGAGAAGGACATAGAGGCAAAAGTTATCATTGATGCCCTCGGGATTGAAAGGGAAAAGGAGTTGAATAGACAAGCCGCATGGGAAAGCTGGATCGAGAGTAAAGGCAACGAGTTGCCTAAAGTCGACGAATTAGAAGGAGTGATTGCATGTTCTATGCGTGAGCACTGGAGAGCAGGATATAAGATATGTCAAGAAGAAGAATCAATAGCTGCCATTTCAGGTATTCCTCTTCCTGAATCTCTACTTGGATATTGGATATCCATTGTAATTCTCACATTTTGAATGTGCAGGATATTACTCAGAAGTAGAAGATTAGTTAGAGGAGAAGTCAATCTACAAGTAGCGAATGAAGCAAGAGTTGCTACATTAGCTCTAGGATTTTATTGACTAAGCCATTATGGACTTGTAATGAAATAAATGTTATTTCAACATTAGCGTTAAAATGGTTGTAAAATTTATTATTTGGAATAATAAAAATTTTCTAGATTTGTCTATTTGAAATGTTCACTTAGAAAATAACCTTTATATGCTAAATAATAAGTCCATTGATTTCATACTTCTAGCAATGTCATCTAAGTCACAAAATAAGAATCTTATTTCTAAAAGTCCACCCTATGTGGAAAGTTTAACTCACTGGATCTAGGATCAATTGAGATGTGCGAATTTTATTTATCGAATAGGATGACAAGAATGGGCAACCATCACGAAGTTGATGGGTTAGTCTAATTCATATAGATGCATGAGAGACAAAAGGCAAGCTGGCTAGAAATAAGGAATATCAGATTTTCATATTAAAGTGTTTTAAGTAAAACATTTACTTAATGAAACACAAAATATTCGAAATGTTCAAAGTATTTAAGAATGAAATTCGACATCGCCTTGACAAGATAATAAGAGCACATCGATCAGATCGAAGTGGCAAGTATTTGAGTCAATAGTTTGACAAGTATCTTAGAAATTGTGGAAAAGGTTTCACAATTAATTCTATATGCAGCATCTCACGATATGCACATAAAGAAGAAAATAAAACTTATTGGATAAGATTCAGTCTATTCCTCTGAGACTCTTATAGGTTTATACTCTTGCATATACTAAACACTGAATATCATAAGGTTCAAAAGGACACCATATGTGATATGGGTTTGGAATAGTCCCAAATTGTCTTTAAAGGTTGAAGTACGACTCGTGTCAAAAGGTTTGACGATGTCAACACAACAATCTCATAAATATTTGTGGAATATCAATTTGATATTATTTTATATCCATTATGAGTTCAAATTGTTTACTACTCATAATTACGACTTCTTTAAAAGAGATCTCATCTCCTAAAGAAGCAGTGGGAGTGTAATACATCTCGAAAGGTTCGAGATACACATACTAGCGATGAACCATTAATGAGTCTATCAAGTAGTTGATAAGGCTGTACTTGAAACAAAAGGTCCTCCTCACAGACCTGGTAGACATTAAGGTGAGAGATATGATCTCTCATAAAAGATGCTCGTAGAGGATGAGTCGACTTTCTACCGAGGAGACTATGAAGAGACAATGTTCTCAAAATGGTTGGACCATGAGAACTGAGATGCAGCGCATATACAAGCAATCATGTTTGGAACTTGATTGGAGTATCCAATGGCTTGATGACCATTGCATACGGTACATGAATGACCTAAAATAGCAAAGAAAGTAGCTATAGTATGGGCTATAGTAAAAGGACTTTCTCACTTGTTGCTATTACGAATTCTAACTTCCATAGCACAATGTGATTGTGAATGATGGAACAAGGATATAAAACACACATTCCTTTATAGGAACTTTAATGTGGATGTATCTTTGATATATGGCAAGAGTTTTGTGATCGCAATAATTCTGAAAGATAAATTCATGGAATAAAGCAAGCATCTCAGGATGGATCTATTTGACAAAGTAAATTGAAGAATCTGACTTAATCAAAATAGATGCGGCCACCTTAATTTCACGAAATTTAGTGGGAGTATAACAATCTTCCTGCATTACAACAACTTACACATCCTAATAGTTAGGAGTTGAAGTCTATACAGACTTCTGGTTGTAAGATAAAACACATTGGTAAAATATTGAAAGAATTCGATGTGCAAGAAATGTTCTTGCTCATGGTGTTCATAGGAATGATGGAAAGATAAACGAATGAGATTCTGTACATTCAGCCATACGTTGAAATGTTCAACATGCAAGAAAACGTTCTTGCTTATGACATTCGCATGAACAATAAAATGATATAAGAATTAGATCTTATATCTTCAACCATATATTGAATATTCAATATGCAAGAAAGAGTTCTTGTTTGTGGCACTAATATGAACAATAAAAGGCACATGAATTGGATTCTATGCTTTTAACAATATATATTGAAGGAGTTCAATATGCAAGAAAGGATTCTTACCTACGACGTTCATATAATGAAGACATGCGCTTATCATCCATTTATTGAAAGGTTCAATGTACAAGAAACAGTTCTTGATAACGGGATGAATAAGATTTTTCAAGCCATACAATGTACTGTGCAATATGCTTAGAGCATAAGAGAGCAAATGATAGTCATTTGATGACTATAATAAATATCTAAGTTCTTATGAAGAACTAAGATATCCAGAGGAGCTAGGTAGTGGTAAGTTATTACACCTTCCTAACATGGATCATTATCGCAATTCGTTTATTTCAAATACAGTAATTTGAAAAGAGTTCCAAATAAGGTAGTGTAACTGAAACAAGACCCCATATTGCTGCTTTGGAAGCAAACAACAGGTATGCTTGGATCAAAACTTGATATTGGAACTAAGAGTAGTTCCGATTGCTCCCAAGGCATGACGATATATGTTATGAATAAAGAGTCGCTCAGAATAGAGCTATAAGGATACAAGTACATGTTTCAGAAGTTCTCGACTAATGATAGAGATCAATAGTAGTCGTTACAAGTTTGCAATGTAAATTTCTATAATCTAATAGGCATATATTTCCCGCTAGTAGAACATGAAAGTCATGTTGCCTAATAAGCATTGGATGCTTAAGATTGGCCTAGTGCAAGTGGGAGACTGAAGGAATTATGCCCTAGGCCAAAGTGTTGGACTAGAGATTAGATTATGAGAAACATGTTTATTCAGTTCATATATGAATGAGCTTATGAGTGACTAATATATTTACGTATATTAGATCGACTATGAATGACACTTCATGTTCACGTCATCAGAATACGTGATTCTGATAGTAGAACTGTGAACCAACGAATGACATTCTAAACCGTCCCTAGTGATATGTGGGATTTTTATAGAGATAAACATATTTCAAGTAAGAAGCTACATATCCACACTAGTATATTCGCAGATTGGATGATCATGTTCTGCTGATCATGGACATAGGGATGTCAAGTCTGGAATATAGGTTCGTGTTAGAGAATACGTACTGGACTGACCATACTATGAGAATATGCATGGTATATGTTATTAGTGATTCTCATATGAATAGTTTGCTTGTTCCTATGACCTGAGGTCACAATGGATTCATGTATGAGGAACTACATACTTTAATATGATCTTACGTCATCTTGAATATAGGCACGTGTTAGAGAACACGTACTGGACTGACCACACTATGGGAATATGCATGGTATATGTCATTAGTGATTCTCATATGAATAGTTTGCTTGTTCCTATGACCTGAGGTCACAATGGATTCATGTATGAGGAACTACATACTTTAATATGATCTTACGTCATCCGTAACGGGATGATCATTACGGTCATCATTAGGTATGCACTGAATCATGACGAAGAATGTGAGTGACCAAGATGGGATTTGTTCCTCTCGTTAAGAGAGAGATATCTCTGGCCCCCCTGATGAACTAGGACTGAAGGAAATGCATGGTCATGCTCAAAACAGATTAACATGTGTTGTTAATATCATTTTGTATTTATTCAGTCTAATTCTCGATCAGGAAAGAGACTTTGATCAAACTCAAGGATGACATGTTACCGTGCCTTGTAATCAAGACGTATATCATAGAAAAAAAGGAATAATCAAATGTCTATTAAGATAGGTTTATGATCGCTGATCATTTCATTTAACATGGGTAGTCATGACACCAGTCTAGAGGTTACTCATGACTTACGATCTTTGGAAGATCGTTGCCAACGTTAAATGGAACCTATACGGTCACACATAGAACAACGTCTAGTCGGAAATGAAATGCTCTTAAATAGTTATACATATGATGTATAAATAGGTGAAAGAAATAATTGATCATTGGATGATTGATATCAGTGATTGTGCAAAAATCAGCATAGTTTTGTTGGCAACAGAACTCAGCCAATTTCTCGACAGCCAAGTTTTCAGATTAGGAAACCCTATTCCGTTGGCAACGAAATAGGTCCGTTGGGAATGGATAAGCACTATAATTAGGGTTTTAGTTATGGTAACTAAGCAATCATTTGTCTCCCTCTCTAGTATAAATAGAGGGGCGGTCATTATTCATGAAAAATCTATATTTTTCGGCTTTATGATAAATTATAATAGATCTACGTGAAGACACTTATGCTATAAACTCAGACTCTTCAACTTCTTGAGAGTCTAGTTGATTAATTACATACTCAACAATTAGTTGAAATCTGAATTAACTTCCATCTGAGCATTACGGCCAGTATATGGAATTTGAAATAATTCAAATTTACTTCCACTAATTCTTTTGGAAACACTCTTTCCAAAGAGATATAATTTTCGAATAACAAACATTTTATTCTCATATTAATTATAGAAGTAATATCCTTTAATTTTCTTAGGATATTCCACAATAAGCACTAATCTGATTAGATTTATGGTGCTTCAAATAAGTATCATATCCTCAAATATTAAGAAAAGACAATCTGATACACCTACCGGTTCATATCTCGTATGGAGTCTTTTAGATGGAAATATGTTTTGTTTGAACGCAATATTTTAATAATATAATCCCAAAAGAATTAGAAGATATATTTGACTAATCATGATTGAACTATATCTAATAAACCTCGATATCGTTATCATGATCATCAAACACTTGGCTCTCCACTCCTCGATCTCATCGAAGAAATTTAATTTTCTAAAGCCAAGTTTATTTTCTAAAGCCAAGAAATAGAAGATATATTTGACTCATCATGATTTATTTGAAAGTTTTTGAACTTTTCAAAATATTCAAATTTATGATTTCAATAAAGTGATATATTAATATCTCTTTAAATTATATATAAATAAAATAAGTAGTTTCTCTTTAGCACCTTCTCGTATTGGTTAACATACATCATAATATATGAGAGCCAATACGTAACTTGCTTTCACCTTACTTTGTGAAAGAAGTATATGTCATCTTGTCTAATAAATAAGTTACACATGTTTCAAATGATTCAAAATCAAATGAATCGGAAAATCCATCTTAATGAATTTAATAACTATTTATCTTATTTAAGTAGACCAAGCGACAATGCTAGATTAGATCCTTATTATTAATGTTATAGATGGACTTCTAATTATCTAGTTCGATATAGCACATAAGGTAATTTTCTATGCGTACATTTCCAAAGAAAAATGACCTTTGTGATTGGTGAAATAATTATTCTCAATAATAAATTAATAACCATTCCTAGTTAAACTCTAACTATAGATAATACAAGATTTATTATCGACATTAAATAATAATTATTTATGACGACGATAAGTCCAAAAAGATAACGTAAATAAATGAGTTATTTGTGAAAATGCAACAACTTTTACTAGACTTGTCACTTATATGTTAACATCATATTTACTCAATAGTCTACTACTTAGTTAGCACATTCTCACAAATGTATGATTCATATCGTGTATCCAATACACATGATGTAAAATAGACAAGTTAATTTCTATAACAAGAATACTTGAAGCATTAGTCACACTATCCTTTCTTTCATTTTCATATCTTCTTGAGAGACTGTGGTCATTTTCAATGAATCGATTCATTGTGAAAGATACTAACTTCTTATTTAAGACCGTGCCCCGGCAACATATTTTCCTTGTCTTTGAAATTACTCTTTACATTTCTTTTAAGTACGAGAATATTATTGACAATACTTGTCCATGTTCATATTAACGATTATAAGCATCTTATGCTCTTTGTCCTTTTCAAGGACCTATCGTGAGACATAAATAAATATACTATTCTATTTGAATAATATGCAAAGAATATTATTCTTTAAATATTCATATAATGACTCCTACTATTTTTAATCAAATCAATAACCCTCTATCACATTGATTCGGAAACTTTCAATCCTTGAAGTTTCATAGTGAGACAAGATCCATATTTCAATTAAGTCCTAAGTGAGCTTTGGCTCATCGCCTAGAACTTAGTTTATTTAGGTATGAAGAATTCCAATTGTATCTCATACAACTCTTGAATAACATAGGATGAGTATCATATGCCCGATGTATAGATCCTATCATATGCCCCGAGCTCAAGTCCTACTTGATAGCCTAGTTAAATCAAACCATGTCTAATCATCGGCAAAATAGTACCCAACACACTTAGCTTTGGCATGACCTATGTTGACACATTACAGAGCCTCCAGGCTGCCGTAATGCAGAGAGAAAGAGAGAGAGCCTCCTGAAAGTATTTTCGGACTCGTCTAGCCAAGTCCGGTAATTCCGACGATTCGAAGTTCGACGTGGATACGAGTAGAGGTCTTCTGCTTTGAAGGCTAGCGAGCGATCAGTTTCTTTACCCTACGAGAAGCAAGGAGTTCGTTCGAGTTGAGCTTTAGGAGCACGAAGGAGAAGGAAGCAAGATGGAAGTTCGTTCACACCTACATCCGCTTCTCTCTCCCTTATCAGGAAGATCCGAGGTATAAATTTTAGTAGCATAATCTTGTACTTTTATTCTCTTAACGATGATCCTAGGGCGGGTTGAACCCGTAGGTTCCGTTGTGCATGTAACGTACATGGCTACGGGTTTCCCAACAATTTTTTTATTAGATATTTTATGTCATACACTTTTTCATATAATAATTGTGCGTAAAGGTTATTAGATTATTAATTAACCATGAATATTATGCCTGTTATACGTCATCGGAATATGTGATTTTGATAGCAAAATCTTAAAGTAAGGTGAATACAATTCTAAATTATCCCTAGTCATATATAAAGATGTTTGTAAGACAAACATATTTGAAAAACTCAAATCATATATATAGACTAGTATATTATTTGGATGATAGTCACGCTTTACTAATCATGGATATTAAATATAAATTTATTAATATAGATATAAGTTGGAGAACGTATATTACATCGACCCACTATGAGAATATACATGGTATATGTCATTAGTATTTTCTCATCATCTAATGTTTAAGTACTCCTTTGACTTGAGGTCATCATAGATTCCTACATGTATATCTTCATACTTTGTCATAGTCAAACATTATCTTTAACCGGATAATTATAAAAGCTATAATCGGGTATTTAGTAAATCATGAGTTGGAATATGATTGATCAAGATAGATACGAGAGAGATTACTAGATCTTGTTTCTCTTTCTCTCTCTCTCAATAGGCAGCTAGGGTGTGGTCTGAATCTTCTGACGTAATCAGACGAACCCTTCATCTATTTATAGTATCTAATACTCACACCTCCTCATCTTCCTTTTGATTTTCTGTGTCCAACCGAGTTAGTTCTGTTTGTGTGCGACCCTGTAGGTTCATTTAATATTGGCAATAAACTTCAAGTTTATAAATCATAAGTAGCCTCTAGTACGACGTTATGATTACTCAAATTAATGAATGATACGTGATCATAACCTATACATCAATTATATATTTAGTCCCTTTGTTAAACGACATTTATATTGATCACATTAGATACTATATATATTAGCATTTGATGTAAGTGGTACTAAAAATTTATTTTTATAAAAATATCTCGATGCAAAATATTTATTTGTTATCATTAGTTATAAATTGATGCCTTAATTTTTTGTTGATTTTATATTTGTCATCATATGTTTTAAAAATATATTCTTACGTTAGAGATATCCAATGCGGATACGGAAAAGTACCTGTGAAGTATTTGTCATAATTTTGGATTAAATTATTATGATACGTCATGTGTCATGTCTGATACGGTATCCGAGTATCCAATGCAAGTATCGATATCCTATGATACAACTAGATTTTTGAAGTATCCGCGCAAACATAAATTATTATTGTCAAATTTTATACTTTGTTATTCCTTCAAGCTTCTAAAAAGAAATAAATGCAGAAATTATTCATTGTAGTTTTTTAGATTTAAACTCATTATCAATGAGTTGAAAAAATTTCTAAATAATGTTTAACACATTTGATGTGATTCGAACTTTGGAGTTTGGACCTCCTCCGCAAAGTTTAAGGTGCATCACCGCTTGATCTAGCACAGTTTTGACTTTTTTAGATCGAATCCAAAATTTATAAGTAAATAGACTTTGCTAATAAGTGATATGCCAATATTATATTTGTAAGGAGTCGAACTTGCAACTTCTCCCAAAGTTATAAGGTGCCAATTGCTTGTGTTTACAAGCATTGGCAAGACTGCAATGAGATTCGATCCCAGGTCTTTGAGGTGGAGAAGCTTCATTGTAGTTTAACGAAGTTGCAAGTTAGTTTATGTACTCGGCATTTAACTTTTTTAGTTGATGTATTTTTAAGTAATATTTATCTAGTCCATGACAGAACGGTGAAATAGAGTATTGTTATATTATTTTATATTATTATGACAATTGTACAAATTTTATAATAAAAATTTTCTTGTGATTATTTCTTTTTGAAATTAAATGCAATTTTAAATCTTAGTCAATAATTTTTTTTAGAGCAAAGTCCAATTTTGCCCCCTCAACTATTCAAATAGCTCATTTTTTTTCTCTCAACTTTTTATTAGTCCAATTTTAGCCCCTCAACTATTCAATAAGTCTATTTTTAGTCCTTTCATCCGTTAAGTGCTTACATGTCAGTTAAATTTGACACATAAGCAATACGTGGCATATATTCTTTATACATATTCCAACATGGCAATTGTGACATGACACATATTTGAAAAAAATAAAATTTTCTTAATTTCCCTCTTTTCTTAAAGAGAAAAGTCCAAATTTGCCCCCTCAACTATTCAATAAGTCTACTTTTGGTCCCTCAACTTTTTGTTGATCCAATTTTAGTCTCTCAACTATTTAATAAGTCTATTTTTTGTCCTTCCATCCGTTAAGTGTTTACATGTCAGTTAAATTTGACACGTAAACAACATGTGACATATTCTTGATACATATTCTAACATGGCAATTGTAACATGGCAAATATTTGAAAAAAATAAAATTTTCTTAATTTCCTTTTTTTCTTAAAATATTATTTTATTGTATATATATTTGTGATGCATGCTTATTTTAAAATATGATATTGCTTATGTGTCAAGAACATATGCCATGTCATTGCTTACGTGTCAAGATTAACTGACACATAAGCACTTAACGGATGGAAAGACCAAAAATAGACTTATTGAATAGTTCAGGGACAAAAATTGGACTAACAAAAAGTTGAGGGACGAAAAATAGACTTATTGAATAGTTGACGGGGTAAATTTGGACTTTTCTCTTTCTTAAAATATTATTTTATTGTATATATTTATGGTGCATGTTTATTTAAAAAATATTTTATTGTTTATGTGTCAAGAATATGTCACGTCATTGCTTATATGTGAAGTTTAACTGATACATAAGAACTTAACAGATTGAAAAACCAAAAATAGACTTATTCAATAGTTTAGAGACTAAAATTAGACCAATAAAAAGTCGAGTAACCAAAACTAGACTTATTGAATAGTTATGGGGACAAATTTAGACTTTTCTCATTTTTTTACCAGAGCAAAATAATCGTTCAAAAAAAGTTGATAGTACTAATTTCTTTCATTAAATTAGGAGCTAGGCCTACACAATTATATAAATATAGGGATTAAAAGGTTAAATGCATAGTTCAAAAACTAACTTGTATGGTTTAGAAGACGTGAGTTGATGCATTTCTTTTTTACGTTTGAACATTTTTAATAGTTTATTTTTAACTACTCAACTATTGAATTGATGTCCATTTGACCTCCTCGTGTTTTAATACATTTAAAATATCTACAAATGATCATAATCTAATTAGTAGAATATATTATATATAGTAAAAGATCATGATTTCAAGTCTCAACAAATTACAATATTGTTTAACATATTTAGAAAAGTTTCTCGAGTTCTCAACCCATCAAATATAGATTATCTAAAAAAATACATTTAAAATCCCGAACTATTAAATCGGTACATATTGAGCCAAATCAAGAGTTGAGAGTTTAAAATAAACCAAAAGAGTTGAAGCGTCAAATATACACTAAATTAATACTTGATGATCAAATATGCATCGATAAGTATGAACAATTGATAAGAATCGGTTTAGAAGTCAAAAATACGGCCAACTTTAGGTTGAGAGTTCGAAATTCATATTTTCTCATCACTTAAATCCAACCTAATCGGTAACTTTCCCTGCCGGCTGACAATCAACTATCATTAAAATTGAGCAATTATAAACCACCAATTTTTTTCTAAATTTAAGCACTTCACTTTTATCATTTACGAGTAATAATTTCTTAGTCCTTATCCATCCAGTGGACCATTCTTAAGGCCATTAATTTCCATCTTTCCACTCTCATAATTGTTGTTATCCTGTGTCACTCTTCTATACTGAGCTGTTTCCCTTTAACTCTTTAAGCCTGTATAAAATTGTCAATTTGAAAGACAACTGATCATTCATCTATCACACAATAATAAATGAAGCATGGTAGAATAATTAATATGTGACTCATAAATTAATTTTCAAAGTTACTCTCAAGTAGTATACATAACGAATTAAAATCTAGCACGATTTGAATTGCAAGCTGGATGAAAAGGATATGTTACGAGAGTCACATCTAGAAAGAGACATTTTCATTTTCATGCAAACTGGCCCGATCGATCAATCACACGTAAGTTGACATGATTATAGCATTAAGACAATAAACATTTTAATGATGTTAACTTTTGTGGTTTCATTAGCATAACATAATTAAATTATTTAGCCTTAATTTACATAGACAAATCAGCATGCGTTCAAGTCGAAATACAAAATGGCTCTAGGTAGAGTCTAGACTAGACAGATAATATTAACATTTAATGGTCTTAACTTATGGTTTCATGAGCATAATTTAAATTTACCCCACATAAGAAAAATCCGCATGTGAGAAGTGCAAGTTGAAATACAAAAAAAATGGCTCTGGCGATCTAGCCAATGACAGCTTAGTGAAGAGTCGACGCAACCCTTATGATTAGTTAAAATAATTATACATTATTTTTTTCTGTAATTTTTTTAAAGAGGAAAAATTACGTGCTATACAAATATATATTATTAGATTTTGCAATTCAACATTATGAGACTTGTCACATTTACTAGCGAAATTGTCAAGACATCACTTAATCAAAGGAGAGATTTTAAGTTTGAGCTCGGTTTAAGCCGGACTTTCTTCCGGAAGTGTACGAGAGATATACAAGTTTGAGCTTCGATTTAAGCTGGACTTTCTTCCGGGCCCCCCAACTCAAAGAAATGTGTTAAATAGCATATTAATCACAGTTATGTATCTGATAAATCTTTTCTGGAAAAAAAAAAATGAAAATAGCATATAAACACATTTTTAAATTACACACTACAAAAAATTATATTTACATATAGTGCAAATTAGCAAACCAACGTATCGATAAGAGAAAGAGTCACGACCCATAATCTAGCAAATTTGATGTAATTATATACTGTAAAATTTAATAATCAACAATTTATATAACTTTTTACTCAAAAAATCTTTAAAATGGACTATCTATTTCACTAGAATTCTATTACTTTTTGGACAAATGACCGTCCATAACTTCATGGACCTTCCAAACTCCCATGCGTGATTAGCATTTTAGAAAGTCCTAAAGAACTAGAAAGATAAGGGACACGCGTACCATCTGGGCGCATAAGAAAATTGAGGTTGGTATGGCCCGAACCGAAGAAAATCCGTGTCGGTTTCCGAACTATATAAAAAGTATAACATGACCAGCCAATTAATCCTTGACCAATTCAGGACAAACTGTATTCCAGTTGGATTTCATTGTACATGCATTATTAATTGTGTTTATCCCCACATCCATCTTGCATTCACAAACATGTTTTATTTATCTGAAATATGAAAACATGTGAATTGAGAAAAATTAGCCTATCGTAAGCATACAATGTGACCCGAATCATCTGAAGATATATAATGTCTATAATAAATTAACAAACTGGAAACTTTTCATTTCTTAAGTACACTAAATTCCAAATTATGTGAGAACAAAAATTGTGAAATGTTTACATGTTATATAATTTAATATACAAAATGTGAGTTCCATTCCATCAGCATTTAGAGCGCACTCTACATTTCATAATTTCTATCAAAATGTAGCTTTGGACACAAAAGTGTAGTTTTTGTTAAACCAACCTGATTTAACAGTACTTTTTTTTTGAATTAGATGATTTAACAGTTATACATTCTAACTATTATTTCTTGACAAAATAAGAATTTCCTACGGGTCATTCCAGACTAATGATTCTAGGGGAGTTGCACTCCAAACTCCAATGAGAAACAACCATTAAAACGAGTTCATTGGCGGTGTCATTGACCAATAAAACAGAGTTGACATTCTCTGTGCTAAACTAATAATGCAAAAAAAGTGCTACACGTATGTCTCGCTGATCATAAATTACTGTAGTCTCGAATTATTCTGCAACTCTTGTAAGCATGCAAAATCTATAGCTAGTTACTAGTTGTAAGCATTTGGCCCTCTACACAAGCATGTACTTATTATAGTCTCAGAGGAATTGGACGCAATTAAAGGCTTCCAGCACTACTGTGCTCGTTTTTCTCTTCGTATATATTTTAAAGACCGAGTCTAGCGGCTCATCATTAATTCATAATGATCAGAATCAAGAATGTTTAGTTGTACTAATAATCAGAATTAAGAATCTTCTGGCAGAGAATAATGGTTTAGGGGTTTGGTTCCCATCTCCCATTCTTTACACATACGAGTAATGACAAATAATGCAAAATAAATAATGAAAACTTTGGGTTGTTTAATCGTACACTATATGTCATATGAGTAAGATAAGCATAAGTTCCAATTAAAAAAAATAAGGGAGTTTGAGAAGCAGAATCAGTAGATTGTTTGATTAGAATTTTGATTGAATGAGTATTGTCACAGTTATTTGACTAAAATTAATGACAAACGTTGAAGAAATTTGAAGAATGACAACTTTAACAAATTTTGAAATTGCAACTAGAAAATTAGAGTAATTATAAATTAAATGTAATTATTATTTAATTTGTTTTTGGAGCAAAAATGAACTCTAAAAAGATATAAACTGTTCATCATAACCATGTCAATGACATGTGTAGTTTAATTAATATTTGTTTGTTAAAACTAATAGTTCAATTTAAAATACAATTGTGTTGAAAATGTAGCAATGAAAAAGTATTTGAGAAAAAAAAGGGGGGGCGGGGGTAGAATACATATAAGACCTGTTGAATTGCAAAACAAATAATATATAAATTAAATTCTTATATAGTGAGAAAAAACTAGGAAATAAATAAAATACTATCTAAATACTTAATTAACTACATTTCTTGTTCAAATGAAGTACAACATTTAGCACATTAATTATTTATAGAAATCAATATTTTGAATCTTGAGGGGACAAACGCATGAAACATTTAGCTTCCAACTTTTTGTAGTGAAATACAACAAATTAAGAGGACGGGCATAACGAAACTCATTTATAAATTAGAGAGCCTAAAAGATAAAATAAATTAAAAAAAAGGGAATGTTTTATTGTAAGAAATTTTTTATCATAATGTTACTTAATTTTGTAAAGTACATGTATGTTTTGTCTTTTTTGAAGAAAATAATACATTTTACCTATATGTGAGTTATGACATTGGAAAAAAAATAATACACAAAATGATATTACAAAAGTATTATATGTAAGGAGATATAATTTGGAGATGTTGGGTTACTTGAATAAAAAAATGTAGAAAATCACTTATGGTCGCATCGGGAGTACAAGGCATAAGCGTGAATGACAAATTTTTTAATTTTAATTACAATTTGGGTACTTTTTATTGCATTAGTTGATTATTCAAAAAAATGTCTCTTTAATTTTTTTTAAATATTTTTCTTTGGTGTTTCAAGTACATCTATTTAAACTTATGCAAATGAGATTATTATAATTATTCTTATATATACTTAAATTACAATAACCACGTCATAAAGTGATAAGAAGTCTTATAAGGTCTTATCTTCGGATAAATTTAACTATTTGAATATTTTAGGGCTAAACATGTTTCACATTATTTAGTTATAAATTCTGTAATAATTATTTAATTAGAAAAATACCTAAGTCTTTTAAGCATCTTTTAGCAATAGAGAACATATGTTCCGTTAATAATTCAGCAAAATTAATATTCTCAACATACATCAATCTTCTGAAATACTCACATGATCATTGCATTCATTTTTTCACTTTCATCATCATACCTTCAACCAAATAAACTATACATGTAAATGACATTGAGAAAAAATAGAGCCAAGTTGATTTGTCTCATCTTAAATATTTAAGAAATATTAGAGTAACTTAAATAACCAATTACATTTATTATCGACACTATCTACGATTAAGCATTGTAAGATCAAGATGGATTCTGCTCCAGATCATCATGCTACATGAGCTTTAACAAAATATATTATCTTTCAATAATTATGCATCATTAGTGAAAAATACAGTCTATAGTGAAATCTCATTGAACCAGATCAATGAATAACACAATGAATGGTTATTGTTGTTTTACTACCATTATATGAAGTGCAGCAGTGACCTTGGTGTTCAACTTGGTGTATCTAACCATGGCCTCAAAGTCATTAACTCCGGTTAATTTACTTCAAACTATTGTCTTGAACAATAATTGTCAGCCCGTCAAATCAATGGTTAGAAGGGAAAAAAAAAACATCATTGCTTCTCTGACTCCATCGTACTCATTTTTTTTATTTCAATTCATTCAAAAATTAAAAAAAATTCAAAGGAAGTTTCCTTTAAATGCCCACTGCACCTACTTAACTCCTCGGAAAACACAGCCTTCAGATTATCAAGAACTCTCTCTTGTCTCTGTCCCCCTCTCTCTATCTCTCTGAACTGTCTCAATTGTACGGCATTGTAATGGGAGTAGGGTGCAAAGGGTGCGACAAACCACCAAAGGCCATTTATCGCAAGGGCTTGTGGTCGCCGGAGGAGGACCAACGGCTGAGAGACTACATTCTTCGCCATGGCCATGGCTGCTGGAGCTCTGTTCCAATTAAAGCTGGTCAGCAATTCATTTCCCACACAATTATCAATTCCCCATTTAAAGTTTAAACCCTAATTAGCACTGAAGTCTGAAACAGGGGAAACGTTGCGAATGTTATGCCATGAGAATTCTATGGTTAAAATTTGAAATATTAGAATTCAGGTTGGTCTGCATGCTGAATTAGGTTTGTTCTTGAATTTTGACAGGATTGCAGAGAAATGGAAAGAGCTGTAGGCTGAGATGGATTAATTATCTCAGGCCGGGTTTGAAGCACGGAATGTTTACACGAGAGGAGGAGGAGAAAGTTATGAGCCTTCATTCAATTCTAGGAAACAAGTAAGTTCATTTCATATCATAATTTGCATAATAGTTAAAATATTTTTTTCAAAACAAAAAATGTATTTAATTCTATCATTATAATTTTTTTACTAAAAAAATATTTCCTACAATTTTCTGCAAAGTACAAAAATATTTTGCATGAAGCATCTAACCGGATGCATGAATTACAATGACTCGTTTATTTTAGTGCTTTCATAATCAAACTTTATTTTTCTCCTTAGTAATATTTATGTCGGTGCTAAGCCTCTAGATTTGTCTAACGTAAGGAAGAAATGACTTTCCTAAAAAATAATAATTTATTTAAAAAAATCAATGCAAAGAGAAAAATAGAAAAACGAGCTGGCGTGATGTTACATGTTAAAGACTTTTGTGGAGTAGGTAGATTATGACATCGAAAGCACTTTTGTGGACTCATATCGTAACATGTTGTGAAGATTGTAATCTTGGAATCATAATGATTGTCATGAAAATCTCAAGACTTTTAATTTGGTGTGAGCTTAGTTAATAGCATGCTTTCTTTGCCAAAAAACGAGTGATAAATTATTACCACAATTATTTAGACTTATACAATAATACAAAATTAATGTGTAAATCAAGTATTGCTACAATTGTTGCCAAATGATGGTAAACTTCTTTAGTTAGTGTTAGTTATTAAATAACTCAATTTAATATTCAATATTTAACTCCAATTTACCACAATGATGAACTTCTAATTTATTAAATAACCTTAATTTACCACAATGATGGTAAGTTTCTTTTGTTGTCAAAAAACTATAATTTAGTTGTTAAATAGCTCTAATTTAGTATTCAATAATTCAGACTGCAATTGCTTCTTTAATTTAACTTCATTTTATTGGTGTGGGATGTTGTAACACCAGGAATAATGGATATTTTTAGAACTTTTCTGATTCCACATGCTAAATCAGATATGATTTTGTAATGAATGACATCTTAAAGTTCTTGTGAATAAATTTAATATGATTAACGTACCGACAGCAATTTTAGAAAAAGTTAATTGTGTTGGACTTCGAAATAAGTTGAATAATTCACCAATTCTAATTTAAACATATATACACGCAAATTAACCCTATAAACAATTTAATGCATGTTAGACTTAGCTGTTCTACAATAAATAAAATATTTCCCAATAAAGATATTATCAGATGATCCTCGAGGCATAGAACATTTCTCTAAGTCAAGCCGATCACATTAAATACTATATTTTCTAAAAAAATATATTGAAGAATGCATGTGCAGGCCATTCCATTGGCCACTCCATTTTTGTTTATCTTAAATTTCATGAACTCTTTTGCTAGAGACAAACATTATCATCAAATAAATTATCATTTGAATGTACTCCATCTAATAAAATTATTCGTTACGTGTTTTATCAAGCAAAAACCAAATAAAAAAACTAAAATTAATAATAATTTATAATGTAGGTGGTCACAAATCGCAAAGCAACTACCAGGGAGAACCGACAATGAGGTGAAGAATCACTGGAACTCGTATCTCAAGAAACGGGTTCTTAAAATCCAGGAATCCAATTCCAAGGACTCATCAACTATGTCCGCAAATTCAGACAATGATCAAAGTCCAAACTCAACCGACTTAATCCAGGAAACCAATTACACTCAAATAACTGCTAAATCTGAATTCTCTGAAATGTGTGAATCAACTTCTCCTGACTCGAGTCGGATTAATATTGAGACGACTAATATCGGATTTTCTAACATGCCAATTCAAGCTCAAGTGCCAAAAATAATGTTTGCTGATTGGTTTGACTTGGACTATGTTAATTATTCTCAAAGTATCGATTCAAAATTCGATACAAGTCCGAGTGGTGAGGTGTTCAGTAACAGTTCCGCTCTTAACGAAGAATCATGCACAGGAAATTTAATTCCTGGGTTTGGAGATTCCGGGATTTACGGTGATTTCCAGTTACAATGGGAAAATAATACAAAAGTCCAAGGAGGAGGATTATTTGACCTCTTAATTCCTCCAATTAACGAAACTTTTTGCGGTTTTGACACCGTTCCAACCAAGTTTGATTAGCGAAATTAATTCTTTGTTTCATAGCATTTCCTTTTTTTATGTTCCATAATAGCATTTGTAACTTCAGGTGTAAATTATATGTCCATTTTTATCTGTTGTTTCCATTTGGATAAAAAGAATAAATGCCATTTTGTAAAGATGGCAAAATACATTTTATGAAGAATCAAAGTATAGTTTCTCAGGATTAGACCTTTCATATCTGTCAACTCCCTTGTCTTATTTTGCAAATATAGACTAATTTATTCATACTGTCCTTAAAAAAAATTAATTTTTCAACAGGATAATACAATGTGAACAAGTTGACACCACAGCTTATTTTAATTATACAACAATTACCATATTTTCCGAAGATTCTTAGTGGATAGCTAGAGTCCTCTAAATAAAACAACATCAAGAAGAGAAAAAAACTTTTATTTATTTTATTTACTTTTTTGGAAGGAAGAAAGCTTTGAATTTGAATAAGAAAGAATCAAATCAAACAAAGAAAAGTAGGGCCTGCAATAATAATACTAGCAAGCTCTTGGAGTGTAATATATCAATTAAGAGACGAGGGGCCGACAAAATGGAATATTACACAATTAAGTTCGTGCATGGATAGCTACTGCTTTTAGAAGACGTAATCAACTCGTATTTTATTTCGCTGTCGTGAAGGAAAGCGATGGGCGACGCTTTTATGTGCGTCTAGTTGTTAATCGAACTAGATGCTCCGCTTCGGTCAAATTGATTTTTTTTTATTCTAATTCTTAGTATTTTTTTTGTAATATTTCATTTTTTGATGACCAAGATAGTTTTAGGATCCATATGAATTTTTTAGAAGTTCTGAGAAGTATGTGCTACATTTGGAGTTAATATTTCTGGCTTTTCGGAGCTTATTTCAATTTTTCAAATATATCATAATACCAAATGTTAGAGACCTGATAGAGTACGGCAGCACTGTAGCACGACTGTTCACAACGGATCCAATAACAGTATATATAATTTATTTTCTAATAACAATATATATATATAACAGTATATATAATTTATTAATTTTCTAATAACAGGTATATATATAAAAAGTGAAAACAATATATAAAATGAGAAAAATAATATATAAAATGGGAAAACAAGTATATAAAAGTAAAATAAATAAAAAAATATACAAAGAATAAACAACAGTATATAAAATGGCAAAACAGTATATAAAAATAAGAAAACAGTATATAAAATAGAAAAACAGCATATCTATAATTTCGGTGCTACAGTCGTGTTATAGTGTCGTCGTGTTTACACATTTCCCTAAGTGTTAATATTTATATTATAGTCATAAAATATTCCTTTGATTATGAAGCAAGTATTTATGGAAAGAGATTTTTCTTCCTTCTAATTAAAAAAGAAAAAAAAATATACCAAAAAGTTGTGATAATATTACAACTCTTTAGGAAGAAGCAAGAGTCCTCACCAACACACCAATTTTCATTCATAAATTTTGATCATGCTCAATATTATTCAAATACTATTTTACAATGATTGGAAAATAAGCAAAAAATAATTAGGTGAAGCAAGATTCCCACGACCGCGGAGAAGCAAAATTCTTCTTTTCTATTAACTGGGAAATAAGCAAAATAGGGAGAAGCGAGATTCGAACTCACAATCTCTTGGGTCCCCGTCAAGAATTACTACCAATGTACTGCTTTTTTTTCCTATTTGAGTTTGCTTCAATTAACTCAAATACTATATTTCCGGGTTGAACATGTGTCAAAAACGGGTATAGTCCTGACCAAAAAATATGTAGGAGCCGGGATTCGAACTTCGGGTCTCCGGGATGGAGCGCATGTGCGCTAGCCAACTACGGTCCGAACTATGTCTATGAGACGTATCGCGAGCAGAATAAAATGCGAAATAAAACGCTTGAGATGGGATTCGAACTCCAGATCGACAGCTAACACGTTTTGTTGCTTTATTATTGTGTAAATAAATATAAGTATATGATTTATTATTATGCGAAATAACACGGGTCAAAATCTGGTTAAATCCGACCAGCTTTTTTGTAAAGTATATTTTTTTAGACTGATATGCCCATAGGCCCCACTCACACACACTCCTAACCCACCCTAAATTTATTCCCTTGCCATAGCTCTAAGCTGGGTTCGATCCTGTGTCCTATGGGCTGGATGAGAAGATATCATCCACTAGGCTAGTCCTAGTGGTTTTATATAAAGTATATTATAATAGCTACATTATTCTTAGGGGATAAAATATATTGTTTTATGCTTGGATTAATTAGTGATGATTTGTGAGGTTAGCCCAACCCAAGCCCGAAAAGATCCAATAGGCTGTGTAAATAGAGGACCGGCAGCCATATTAGTTATGCTTATATACAATTCTTTATTAATGTATTATTACGTACAATTAGGTGCTACCCTCTATATACTATTTTGGACAAAATTTGAGCACATTTCGGACAAAATATTTATTGCACTTCATTCCGTACAAATTATTAAAATAAATGTTGTACACATGAGAGAGTTGAAGAGGTATTCAATTTTATGTTTTGTAGGTAAAGTAACTCATAATATTTTTCATTTTCTGCATACATAATTTTTTATTTGCGTTTCTACAAGATACAAAAAACTATATCTAACTCTATTTAAAAGATAGTTAAAAAAACATATTCTAAGTTTTAGGGGTTTATCAGTATATGTCATATTTTTTAGTTTTTACGTGGACATACATACATGAAATTGCTCCTTTTTTTTAAAAAAAATGGAGCTAAAAATGTAACAAATATACTTGTCACGTACATATTTTGAGTATGAGTATATTCAGCGTTCCGAATAATGCCCCCCTCACGATATGTCAGACGCTGATGTGTATATTCTACGTGGAGGATGAATTGTAATCAGCCTCGCAGGCGTGCGTCGCCGAGTTGGACTTGGGGTTGGTAGCCAAAACAAACGTGGTAAAGTTGGGCATGATGTGGATAACTCAAGATGTTCGACTTGACGGCATGCTATGTCAAAGCTGAAGCCTCGATGCTAACCACTGCGTAGCACAGTGGCAGAGGAATTCGCCCCCTCTCTCTGAGGGTCTTGGTTCAAATCATAGGAGGCTAGATATGTAGGAGTTGGATAGCCTAAGGGAAAAAAAATATAAATAAAAATTAAAAAATAAGCTGAAGCCTCGATTAAACCAGTGAAACAGTTGACAAGAAAAGATGTGATTGGACCTAGCATAGAGATTTCAAATGTGTTTGAAATAGTGAACCTTTAGATTTCTAAAGATACGGAGTCGGCTTTCGACTGCTTTGCAGTTCTCCGGATAAACCAAAGAAAGTTATCACCTTCATTCTGCAGTTACTTAAATAATTTATCTCAAAGAGACCAAAACTAATCCAAACTGGTATATGACTACAAAATTTATGGAGGGTACTCACTCGTTCCTATTTATGTTGCCTTCGAGGTATTTATGCGATCATTCATTCACAAGGTCTGTAAGGCTAGAGTTGAATTAGTTCTCATGCATGGAGGTCAGATGCATTCCCAACGTATCACCTACGACTATAAGATGTGAAACATCTTGAGGAATTTTATTCTACCAGCTGTAATCTTGTGTTAATTTCAATTTACGTTTTTACTTATCATACTTCTCATCTTTTGACTATATCTGGATTAATTCCCATAAAAAGGGAAAACATTTTTCGTACGGACATGCTTGCAATTATGGTGTCCAAGTTTAGAAAGTTATACATGTACAATATGAAGGCAAGAGTTCGATGTTGGGAGTGCAGATCCTCTGCAGCTGGCTGCAGAGGATCAGGACCACTCATTACCATCCATCATATTTGATGGATGACTCTCACACTCCATCAAATATGATGGACGGCTCTGATTCCTCTGCAGTCAGTAGCCGGCTACAGAGGATCTGCACTCCGATGTTGGGGCATTAGAAATCATCATCGACTACAACAACATTGAAGAGATACCAACCAAGATTGAGTACTGCTACGATAGCAAGTACATTGGCACCGTGTGTGGTGTCCTCGATCTACCGATCAAAACAACAAGGCTTATTGGGTTGGGCCTTTATGATACCTCTGTATCATATTGGGGTAAATGTCGGCATGCAGAAGAGTCCTTGAATGGACATGTTATGTATGTTTTTATACATATTTTTTAGGACTTTTATTTTTTAGTATAAGTTTTCACCATAAAAATCACTTAAAATATATAAAAATTGCATAAAATTCATAAAATTTGTATAAAACTTCCTTAAAGCATTTTTCATGTCTATTTCGTGTACATAAGACCTCAAAAGGGAAATTGGAGGGGCTAGTTGCAAATGTCAATTCAAAAAGAATGCTTAAATATAAATAATAGACTAAAGATGGTCATTCACCTCCATAACCTCTCCAAATACGCACACTTCTCATTCACATAAAATAACCAAAAAACACCAGGGAAAGCAGGCAAAAATCTCTCACAAATAATCCGAACTTAAAATTCCACCTAAACCCTAAATGTCAACTTTATGTTGACTTGGTCAAAAGTGGGCCCACAACATATGGTCCAACGTCATCCCTACGCACACTTCCCAATCGATCTTCTTGTGTTAATGTGTCATGATCATAAACTCAAAGTCAAATCCTGGTAAACTTCTTCTTCCCAAAAAAAAAACATAATTTTGACCTTGATCAAATGCGATCGGCCACAATACACAAAATTGAAGGTCCGACAAGCCAAGTTCAACTATGTAGTTGGCCGGATCTAAAACTATCTTGTTGTTTTTAGTTTGATGATATTTAAAATAATTCCCATATTACTAATCATTTCTTTGAGTTATATTTGAATTGGTCAGAAGAATCACAAGCTCAAGAAGATGGAAAATAAAGATAATTTCAACTCGGACGCAAAGGATGCAAGACAGTCTCTCCATAAGTTTTAGAAGGCTTGTAGGCATGTGTGTGTGTTAGGTAGTTTTAGTGTTTTGAGTATTTGGATATTTCACTAAAGAGAATTTCCTATTATCCGTTTTTTGCTACAGTTCCGTCGGAACGGAACTCTTACTTCGTTCTAACAAAATGCTTGATAGAACCTGCTGCACCTTGTTCCGTTCGACCGGAATATGAGTTCCATTCGACCGGAGTTTCAACTGCACTAGCCGTTGCATCAAATCTTGCCTTAATTATAATTCATTTTTCATATTCCGTTCTAACGGAGTTTTTGGTCCGTTCGAACGGAACTCGCTGGGTTTCCAAAATTGAGGGGCTGCTCTTTCCTTCTTTAAAAGAGTAGCCTCCAATCCGTTTTATGAATGAATTTTTGAGATAAATCAATAAGAAAACTCTCTTTAATATGCTACTGAAATTACTCAATAATATTTGTGAGATTGAGGAGAAATGAGTGAACGTGTGTTTGTTTGTTGTTGGGTTGTTTGATTGAAAGAGATCGGGTTGTTTAGTCTCAGCGAGAACAATACGATGATAGACGTGAGAAAAGACGTGATGACAAGGTAAAGGATAAGAAGAAGAAATCGAGGAGCTACTCGAGCGATTCCTACAACTCCGTCGAATCGGAATCCGAATCCAACCTGAAAATGGCTAGCATTGCTTTCATGGCGCTTGACAATGTAGATGAAGTGTGTGAACAGGTAATTCAAGAGATGCTCTGTAAACAATTATTAGTTCCACCTCCTTCACTTCTTGCGGCATCCTCATTTGACGCATCATCTTTAGGTTTTGTCCGTGACACGAGTCACGAGGTATTTCTAGATCCTACTCTTGATTTCAATTTAGAACTGGCACCTGATCCAAGTTCAAACAATTTAAAAAGTAATGTAGAACTTGGATCAAGGGATATACAAGATTTGGATAGGATTCGGGAATCTCTCATCAGTACTTAACAAATGCTAATCGATTCTGAGGCCTTGCTAAAGTCATACACGGCACAATTAAAAGATTTTGAAAAAATAAAATTAAATAATACTAACTGTGAATGTGAAAATTTAAGAATAGAAATAAGTCATTTAAAAGTCGAACATCAAAGTTTAAAGACGAAAAATAACTCCCTCAAATCCGCTTGTGTCAGAAATATCATAAATGTTACACCCTGAATCCGGATATAACCACGACACAACCTATTAGTCATGCTAAGCGTCATATACCAAATTCAAGTCGTTCAAAATGAATCTAAAATTCGTAATCGTCTGTCCATTCCGTCAAATACATTATAAATAGCAATAACTCACTTCATGACCTTCCTTTTATTGGTCTAAGTAGAACACATGCACCAAAGATAATGAAAGAAGAAATAGGAGACAAAATGTCTTGGCTAGAGAGAATTGATCAAGAGATTGGAAGAAAATGGGACGAAGTGAGAAATGGATATCAGGAATTGAATGAAAACCTTCAGGTACTATGGATTTATTACCCAAATATTAGTAATTAATTGGCCTCTTAAATTATCATAAAAATATAATTTACAGCTCCTAAAACATGCATGTTTCGTAACAGCCAGAAGTCAAGTTTTTGGCTTGTAATTATTTTTTTTCTTTTCACTTTAGTCCAATGAAAATATATTAATCACAACAAAACTTATTATCTAAGTATCCGATTTGGGCGAATCAAAATGCTAAAATCTTTATTTAACACGTATAATTTATTAAACTTATTTATTTATTATTATTATTATTTTGAAAATATGGGATATAACATTCTCTCTCCCTTAAAGAAATTTCGTCCTCGAAATTTAGGCAAGTTAGATGGAACAAGAATAGATATACTATGACTACGGACTCAAAAAGATAGAAAATGAAATGTTTATCAGATTGTACGAGAACCCGATCGCTCTTCTTTCGTTATACCTCAAAGCCAATTTAAGCTTTAAGACACAAGTAAAATAATACTGTTACAAACACCAACTATAACATAATTTATAACTCAACATACACCTAATTTCTAATAAAAATATTAAACTAATCTCGTCGCTCAATAATTATGACTCCTTGGAATTATATCCCATGACACATTAACATTTTATGTACTCGAACCATATGCGACACTTTTACTTATCTGGCGGAAAGATAGAAATATTGAAAGTAACTCCTCATTAAATGAGAAGAAATCGAATTACACTAGACGCTTCGATTTCCGCCCAATTTAAATTAGCCATATTCTTAAGGGGAGTTGTGGTCAAGTTTTGTATTGACAGATCAAAATTGTGGGTCGAGAAAGTTTGTGTTTCAAATACATAAAAGTTTGACAATTTGACGGGAACCAATCAAGACATGTGAGAAGTCTACGCGACTTGTGTTATCCTATTAATCAATTGTATCCAAAACCCAAAACTCAATTGAGGCTATCAAAGAGGAAATATCACCTTCTCGGTCAATAATGGTGAAAACCCTAGTTCGAGAAACATTGATCTTAGACCATGTGCTGGATATTTAACGATTTGATCTCAAATCTTGATTGGAGTATCTTGCGATGATGGGGAAGATGACATGAGCAACGATTTGGCTCGCCATGGAATGGATTTAGAATTTGATCAAAACCTACCCAATGGCGGAAGCTTTATAAAGATTAGGGAGACGTATGAACCCCTCCCCCCCCCAAGATTTTGACAAAATAGTATATATCAGTAGTGCTTTAGTGAATAAAATTTTGAAATATATGCATTTCTATGTATTTGCTCCCGCCCCTCCAAAATATTTTCGACGAGTGTTAATCGGTAGAGAGAATTTTTTGTCCCCCCCCCCAACACATCATACCCGAGGGATTATAGACTATAATCACACTATATTTATTTATTTTTTTCTAATTGACCAATAAATATTTACCATAAATCTTACATTTAAATTAGCATTTACATAGTTCATTTTGAAAAATATAAATTTTCTAAAAATAAGGGTCTACTTTGCAATTTTGACATGAGGTTGATTTCTAATTCTTTGATCTAAAGTTTATTCCCTAAACTCAATCCTCACCATCAAATTCTTATCTCTAAAAAAAAATACAAAATATCCTCTCCTTCTCTTCCAAATACAAACGACACACACACACATACAACTAATTTCCTGATTTTCCATTAATGGTTTAACCCTAACCCAACACCTCATTCTCATCTTCTCCCTATACTACTTCCACCGACAGCCGCCACCACCATCACCAGGGCCACAAACTCCGGCCGCCACCGGCGATCCGACCATACCCAGTAATTTCTCTCTCTTTCTTCCCCAATTTGTAAGAGGCTTTCTTTTGTTCTATTTTCTTCTTTAGTTCTCGTTTTGGGAATAGAAAAAAAGAAAATAAGAAGAAGAGAATAAATAGAAACTCCATTATATTCTAAAGCCCTAATTAAGCTCTAATCTTTTCTTCATGCAAAATAAATAAAGCATATATAAACAAGGGACCCGCACCTCAAAAGCGCAATAAGTCACAAAAAAGAACCAACTATTCCTCGCCCTCGCGTGCTCCAACTAGTCGGTCCCCGTCACGTCCACGTGTCACTCCATCTAACCCGGAATCGTCTTTTCACCCAAAATATACAACAACAAAGTAAATATACATCACAATCAAAACAAAGAGGATGAGCAAGTAAATGTTTCTAAATTAATTTATTTATTTATTTGGCATGAAGAAAAGATTAGAACTTAATTAGGGCTTTATGATATGATGGAGTTTCTATTTGTCTTCTTCTTCTCATTTCCTTTTTTTTGATTCCCAAAAAGAAAACTAAAGAACAAAATAGAACAAAAGAAAACCTCTTACAAATTGGGGAATAAAGAGAGAGAAATTATTGGGTAGGGTCGGATCGCCGGTGACAGCCGGAGTTGGTGGCGCCGGTGATGGTGGTGGTGGCTGTCGGTGGAACTAGTGTAGGGAGAAGATGAGAATGAGATGTTGGGTTAGAGCTCAACCATTAATGGAGAATGAGAAAATTAGTTGTATGTGCGTGTGTGTCGTTTGTATTTGGAAGAGAAGGAAAATATAGTTTGTATTTTTTTTTCGAGATAAGAATTGGATGGTGAGGATTGAGTTTAGGGAATAACATCATGCCAAAATTGCAAAATAGATCCTTATTTGTAGAAATTTTATATTTTCAAAATGAACTATGTAAATGCTAATTTAAATGTAAGATTTATGGTAAATATTTATTGCTCGATTAGAAAAAAAAATAATAAATATAGTGTGATTATAGTCTTTAATCACTCGGGTATGACATCCCCACCCAATAAATGGAGACAAGCTCCGTCACTGCTACCCTCAATGGCTATCTTCGAGCTGTTGATGAAGAATGAATCAAATATCAAGTTTTTTCTCAACCAATGTTGTAATTTCAAATTCTGAAGCTTCATAAGAACCTCATGAACCAGTTATGATGCTCAATTTTGCGTAATAGACAATGTGTGATGATGTGTACTTGCCAGATTGAAGAAGAAGAAAAAGAAGAAGAGGGCTCGAACTTGATCATGATGCATTTATTTTCATTGAGGAAACCTATACAGACACTGCCACACTCCCTCCAACAGCCTCAACGAACTCATTCTTATTTCCATTTCCGACTTTGAATGAAGAATTTTATTCCAATCCCTCCACACTTGATGATAAGCCAAAAAAAATAATTTTATTTTCACAACTAAATTGTGCAGTGATGATCAAACAAAGGTGGACCTTCTCTTTCTCTGTATCTCTGTGGCCGTACCATGATCCGCGACTTCTCGATTTAACCCTTCTCTCTCTATTATCTCATTTCTTTGCAAATGGACACTTTAGTGCCAGCTAGGGGTCCTTCTCAACTGCCTGGACCTCTATGGACCAATGAGAGGCCATAAGCTTACACCTCCATTAAGGGCGTACACTCTCAAGTTCATTTCTCTCCATATAGACCCACTTCCTTCATCCTTTCTTTACCATTCTACTCCATATACGTCCCACAACATGACTCCGAACTCAATTTCCCCAATTAAAAGTCAAGTCTTATCTCTCCACAAACTCATCTTTTGTCAACTCGAGCTCAGTTAAGAGGTCAATTTGGCTTGAGAAAGCTTCAAATTGAGCGTTGTCTGAGCTAGAGAAGAATATTATGGAGGTTCTCATCCAAAAATGACGAAGCTTCATGGAGGAATGAAGGATAACTGACTTGAGTCGGCAGGGTGTTTGACGAAGCAAAGAAATATCTTCTACCTCTCAGTCTGGACCATGAAACCTCTCCAACACCTCCATAAACCTTTCACTACTTCTCCTAGTGCAAGGCAAAGGAACAACACAAAAATCGGTTGTAAATCTCTTCATTTTCCCTGATTTTTATTTCTTGCACTTTAGGGTCTTAATTTCGGTCGAATGATGAATTTGTGGATAAATCTGAATTATTTGTGAGTGTGAGTAGATATAAGTAGAGATTAGAGAATTATGATGTTTGATTTGATATTCCATCTTTAATTGAATGATTGTGCTTTGACTTAGTCTTTTGAATGAATAGTTTAGTTTGATTTTTCATGTAATTGATTAAATTACATGCTTGTATGACTGCATTTTTCATTAAGAAATGTTCATGATCAATTTGTGAAATATATTTCTTGCATTTTGAGTATAATTTCCAAATAACTAGGTAATTGGAAGATTTAAGCTTGAAATATTAGTTGCATTTTCTAATTGAGTAAAGAATGGTTCTTTTGATTTAATTTAGCTTGTATCATTGTATTTTTTATTCATACTTGTCCTATAGATAAAGTCACAACTCATTATATGAATTTTGAATGAATAGATGATTATTAAATATTACAAAACCCTAGTTTTCCCTAACATTTGGAACTATTAGTGCATTTACACTGTTCTGTCAGTTTTGTCCGTTAGATTGAGTCCTAAAAATAACTGAAAACCCAAACATAACTGGTTGGTAACTAATTTCTCCATGTCGATGCCTTCTAATTTCTTCCACGCACCAACTGATGTAGCCTCGATGAAAATTTCTTCCAGAGTCGAGTTGCTTAAATAAAACTGAATTGTCGAAAAGTCTCTATCATCCATCATCTACCCAACATCGCATTTCATCTCCTTCGGTCGCCCAAAAATGAGGGCTTTCACATCTTGGCTCGATAATATAACCTTAATCCGTAGTGCAAAATTCGTCATGCTATCGTATTTCTCAGTATCAGATTTGGTCGACATAACCATACTTGAATTCATGATGGAACAAGACGGTATACTTGACTTACGGAAGCACAAAGATTATCATAACATAGCTCTGGTACCAGTTTGTTAGGATAACAGGGAGAATATTGATGTAGAGAAAGAGAACTCATGAGAGAAATAACTAATGAAGAAGAGAGAAATCGTTTATTCAATTGGAGACTACATTGTAAGAATTGTGATACAATTACAATATCTATAGGTCTCTTTATATAGGAGAGAACCACACTAATTATCAAATTCAGATTGTAAGTTATTGCTCTATCGATTCGTCAAGATTGTTGTAAGATGAGCAGTGGTTCGAGGTCCTGTAATCGATCTTGTTTGTTAGTGAAATTGGAACCGCAAGGCTAGTCCCGGAGAGTAGGCAACTAGTAAACGCGGTAAGGACCGCTAGCGAGTAAACGGGTGGTTAAGACTAACGCATCCACCTCGCCGAACTTTGTCAACAAGTTCGTGTGTTCGGTATCTCTTTATTTTCTATTTATTTTAATTTCTCGTTTATTTATTTTTCTTTGTTAATTAGTATTCAAACAACCATTAACAAAAATCTAAAAATAATAAAATATTTAAAACCCTAAAAATTCAAGTATTCACGTTTCCGCACATTAGGCCTATATACCCCCCTATAGGCCTCAATCAAATAACACTTTGTGTCGCTTTAATTCTCCAAATTTTTCTCAAGTTTGAAGTAGTGTTTATTCCTTTTCACCATAAATTGTCAATTTTTCCCATTTCCAAGAAATTGTCTCTTCCATCTGCGAGAATGTATTGGTTAAGAGGGTCAGTGAGTTGTATTAGCTCCTGATTAGCTAATGGACTTAGTTCCGGCCTCGGGAGAATGTGCTAGGAGTTTTGATGAAAAAACTCATTGGCGAATCCTATTTGTTTTAAATCAAAAGAATAGAGGATATGATAGGAGTGCACGAGTGGTTTGCCTACCCAAGAAGTGGCTCAGAATTCTATAGAATTCTTTTTCCGTCCTTGATATGAATGACTAATGACATGTAAAATAGTTCAAAGTGAGTCATACATAATTTCCACAAGGAGGAGGCTTTTGAGTTGAAACAGTCATCAGAGGTCGGGTAGAGCATGGTTGTACTGCTGGAAATTTGTTTAACTTTCTTACAATTATTTTTTCTATTTGATTCATCAATTTTAGAATTTTTTAATCAAATCAGTTTTAGAAGCCATAAAATTTTAGATTTTCAAATATTATTTTTTTTTATTATTTTTGCATTGTGTGTTTTAAATTTTATATGATTTAAATTTTTTTGGGGTCCTTTTTAATATTGGTCTAGGGTCTTTCAAAATCCAGGACCAACACTGGACATGTACGGGGATGGCCGAAAGCACCGAATTAACAAGAATCAACCTTCCACCTATTGAGAGGAAATTTGTTTTTTCCAACCGGACAATCTGCGTCTATTCTGTTGCCAACGGACCTATTCCGTTGCCAACGTAATAGGTATTTCCATAACGGAATACTTGGCAACTAAGGTTATTACAGTTTCCATGTTTATTCCGTTGAGAACGGAACTATTCCGTTGCCAACGGAATTGTACTGTTTTGTTCAATCAATTATCCAATAATTGATTATTTCCTTCACCAATTTATACATCATATGTATAACAATTTTGAGGCATATTCATCCCGTACGAATGGAGTTCAATGTGTGACTATGCAGGTTCCATTTAACGCTGGCAACAATCTTCTAAAGATCGTTTATTTCCTTCACCAATTTATACATCATATGTATAACAGTTTTGAGGCATATTCATCCCGTACGAATGGAGTTCAATGTGTGACTATGTAGGTTCCATTTAACGCTGGCAACGATCTTCTAAAGATCGTAAGTCATGAGTAACCTCTAGACTGATGTCATGACTACCCATGTTAAATGAAATGATCAGCGATCATAAACCTATCTGAATAGATATTTGCTTATTTCTTTTGATCTACGATATATATCTTGATCACAAGGCATGGAAGTATGTCATCCTTGAGTTTGATCAAAGTCTCTTTCCTGATCGAGAATTAGACTGGGTAAATATAAAAAGATATTAACAACATATGTTAATCCATTTTGAGCATGGCCATGCATTTCCTTCAATCCTAGTTCATCAGGGTGGGCCAGAGATATCTCCCTCATGACGAGAGGAACAAATCTCATCTTGGTCACTCAAATTCCTGGTCATGATTCAGTGCATACCTAATGATGACCATAATGATCATCCCATTACAGATGACGTAGGATCATATTAAAGTATGCAGTTCCACATATAGGAATCCATGGTGACCTCAGGTCGTAGGAACAAGCACATTATTCATATGAGAATCACTAATGACATATACCAAGCATATTCTCATAGTGTGGTCAGTCGAGTACGTGTTCTCTAATACGTACCTATATTCCAGGCTTGACATCGTTATGTCCATGATCATCAGAACATGATCATCCAGCCTGCGAATATACTAGTGTGGATATGGAGCTTCTTACCTGAAGTATGTCTATCTCTATAAACATCCTACATATCACTAGGGACAGTTTAGAATGTCATTCGTTGGTTCACAGTTCTACTATCAGAATTACGTATTCTGATGACGTGAACCCGAAGTGTCATTCTTGGCTGATATAAGATTTACATTCACAACCCATACACACAGATATAAGAAACAACCTTTATTGAATAAATAATAATGTCTTAATACATAATCCATTTCCTAGTACAAATACATTTGGCCTAGGGCACCAATCCTATAGTCTCCCACTTGCACTACGCCAACTCTAAGCATCTTATGCCCATAGACCTAGCATGACCCTCATGCTTCGCTTGTAGGAGTGGTTTAGTTAATGGATCGGCGACATTGTCGTCCGATGGCACTATGCACATTTTAACATCACCCCTTTGTATGATCTCTCTGATTAGATGGAAGCATCGCAGTATGTGCTTGGACTTTTGGTGAGATCTCGGTTCTTTTGCATGTGCGATCGCTCCATTGTTGTCACAATATAGATCCACTAGTTTCAAGATGCTCGGAACTACTCTTAGCTCCTCCAAAAAGTTCTTTATCCAAACAGCTTCTTTAGCCGCTTCTGCAGCGGTTATATACTCTGCTTCCGTTGAAGAATCTGCTACAGTATATTGCTTGGAACTCTTTTATGTCACTACGCCTCCATTTAGGCAAAATAAATAATCTGATTGCGATCTAAAGTCGTCTGAGTCTGTTTGGAAGCTTGCATCGGTGTAACCCTTTACAACGAGCTCGTCTTCCATACCTCCATAGACTAGGAACAGGTCCTTAGTTCTTCGTAAGTACTTAAGAATTCTTTTAACAGCTATCCAGTGACTTTCACCTGGATTAGACTGAAACCTGCTTGTTGCGCTCAACGAGTATGACACATTTGGTCTAGTACATATCATGGCATACATGATAGATCCTATAGCCGAAGCATATGGGATCTTATTCATGCGTCTTCGTTCCTGCTCACTTGTAGGACACTGTGTCTTACTGAGAGAAACGTCATGTGACAAGGCCAAAAATCATTTCTTGGATTCTTTCATTCTAAACCGTTTCATGACCCTGTCTATGTACTTTGACTCAGACCTATAAGCCTTCTAGATCTATCTCTATAGATCCTGATTCCTAACACGTAGGAGGCTTCTCCTAGGTCTTTCATCGAGAAATTATCTCCCAACCATTTCTTGACGTTCAATAATGTTGGGATGTCATTTCCCATAAGTAATATGCCATCTACGTAAAGCACCAGGAATACTACCGTGCTACCACTGAACTTCATGTAAATACAAGTCTCACCTTCACTTTTGGTAAAACCAAAACTTTTGATGACTTCATCAAAATGAAGGTTCCAACTTCGAGACGCTTGCTTCAATCCATAGATAGATTTTTGAAGCTTGCAAACCTTACCAAAATTCTTAGGATTGACAAAACCCTCGGGTTGCATCATATGCACGTCATCGGTCAGATTTTTGTTTAGGAAAGCTGTTTTGACATCCATTTGCCATATTTCAAAGTCATAATATGCCGCTATGGCAAATAGAATTCTGATGGATTTATGCATAGCTATAGGTGAGAGTTTCGTCATAGTCAATAACATGAACTTGTTTGAAACCTTTCGCCACAAGCCTTGCTTTGTAGGTTTGTACCTTTCCATCCAGTCAGTCTTTTTCTTAAAGACTCACTTACATCCGATGGTCTTACAGCCTTCGGATGGATCAATCAAGTTCCAAACTTGATTGTCTTGCATGGATTACATCTTGGCTCTCATGTCCTCTAACCATTTTTGAGAGTCAGAACTCTTCATAGCATCTTGGTAGGACGTGGGTTCATCACTTATGAATGTCACATCATCATCATTAGACACGAGAAATCCGTATCTCTCGGGCTCATGATGAATCCTACTAGATCTAAGTTGAGTCTGTTGTGTTTCAAGCTCACCAACTCATTGAGAGTTTGTTTGTTCCTCCACATAGGTTCTGCAACTATAGGTGGGTCTCGAATTTCTTCGAGTTGTACTTTGCTCCCAGTGCTTCTCATAGAGACAAACTCTCTTTCCAAGAAGGCCCAATTGCGAGCAACAAACACTTTGTTCTCCGATGGGTGGTATAATTAATATACTTTAGTTTCCTTAGGATATCCCACAAATAGGCACTTGTCAGATTTGGGTCCGAGTTTATCGGGAAACTGACGTTTGACATAAGTCTCACATCCCCAAATTTTAAGAAAAGACAACTTGGGACTTTTCCCCGTCCACATCTCATATGGCGTCTTTTGAACCGCTTTGGATGGAATCCTGTTCAGTATGAATGCGGCAGTCTCAAGAGCGTAACCCCAGAAAGACATTGAAAGACTCGTTTGACTCATCATCGATCGAACCATATCCAATAAGGTTTGATTCCTCCTTTCGGACACTCCATTCCACTGAGGAGTTCCTGGAGGAGTCAGTTGTGAAACTATTCCACATTCACTGAGATGATCCTCAAATTCCTGACCCAGATATTCGCCTCCTCGATCAGATCGAAGTGCTTTAATCTTCTTGCCAAGTTGATTTTCTACTTCATTCTTAAATTCTTTGAACACTTCAAAGGATTCAGACTTGTGCTTCATTAGATAGACATATCCATATCTACTGAAGTCGTCCGTGAAAGTTATGAAGTACCGATACCCACCTTTTAGCCGGCGTACTCATTGGTCCACATACATTAGTATGTATGAGTTCTAATAAGTCATTGACCCTTTCACCAACATTTGTGGATGGTTTCTTAGTCATCTTACCAAGTAAACAAGACTCGCACGTCTCAAATGACTCCAAATCAAATGAGTCTAAAAGTCCATGAGAGTGGAGTTTAGAAATGCGTTTCTCATTTATATGGCCTAAGCGACAGTGCCAGAGGTATGTCGTATTTGAGTCATTCGGTTTGAATCGTTTAATGTTAATGTTATATATTGACTTATAATTCTCTTTCTTAAGATCTAGCACGTAAAGATCTCTTTCTAATAGAACATTTTCATAGAAAAGATTATCTTTTAAGATAGAACAATTATTATTCTCAATAACAAATTTATAACCGTCCAAAGCTAGACTAGAAATAGAAATAGTATTTCTGCTCATAGCAGGGACAAAATAACAACTATTAAGTACTAATACAAGTCCACTAGGCAAAGTCAATAAATAAGTTCCTACGGCGAATGCAGCAACTCTTGCTCGATTTCCCACACGCAGGTCAACTTCGCCCTTAGCTAATCTTCTACTCCTTTGTAGTCCCTGCACATCATTACAAATGTGAGTACCACATCCGGTATCCAATACCCAAGATTTAGGAGTAAGTGAATTAGTTTCAATAACAAAAATACCTGAAGTGGTAGTCACACTACCCTTCTTGATTTCATCCTGATAGAGTTTGCAGTTTCTCTTCCAATGACCAACCTTGTTGCAATGGAAGCAAACTCCCTCCTTGTCTTTCTTGATCTTAGGTTTAGGCAACACCTTGCCTTTACCCTTGCTCTTGTTCCCAATCTTCTTACCCCTCTTCTTGTGAACTATTAGGACATCTTTGACAACATTTGTCTTCATGTCCTCCTGTGCGTTCTTAAGCATCCCATGCAACTCGGTGATGGATTTCTCCATCTGATGCATATTATAGTTCATGATGAATTGCTTAAAACTAGGTGGTAACGACCCGAGAATTATGACAACAGCCAATTCTCTGGGCATAGCTGAACCAAGCCTCTCCAATTGATCAAGATAGTTCTTCATCTTGAGTACATGAGCACTCGCAGATGAACCTTCAGCCATCTTTGTGTCAGTCAGAGAGACGGTCGCTTTGTAGCGCTCAACTCTAACCTGCTCTTGGAATATTTCCTTGAGAGTTACGATCATATCGTAAGCACCCATGTCCTCCAGTTGCTTCTGAAGCTCGGAGGTGATGGTCGCTAGCATGAGACAAGTTATCTCTGTGTCGTCCTTAACGTATTTAGCATACGCATCTCGGGCAGCCCTTGTGGCTCCCTGTTCTGGTTCCTCTAGGTAAGTCTCTTCTATGACATACAGTTTATTGTCAGCCTTGAGAACAATTCTCAGGTTTCTAAACCAATCAAGAAACTTAGACCCATTGAGCTTGTCCTTCTCAAGGATAGATCGCAAATTCAACCCAATTAAATTATTATTTTTCATTATTCTACAAGTTAAAATGTAACGTGCCATTATTATTTATTCATTGGGGTTGTTTTGTTTTGGTGTTTCTTATATTGTACTCCCACTATTTTTCTTCAAATCAACCACCTTCAGTAGTATTGATTCGGAAACTTCAAATGAATGAGGTTTATGTTAGTAGAATGCCCTAGGCCAATATATTTGAGACCTAGATGCATGGATTGTATTAAACAAATATTGTATTTATTTAGAGATATTTTATATAATAAATGCGTATTGGTTATTTTATTCTTATTATTAAAATGAATCTTGAATATGATATTCAGCTTTATATCATCAAAGTATGTGACTTTGATAGTAAAACTATAAAGTATAATGAATGATATTCTAAACCGTCCCTGATCATTCATAGGATGTTTGTGAGATAAACATAATTTATGATAAGCTATAAATATACATCAGTATGTTAGTTGACTGATGGTCACGTTTTACTGATCATGAATAAGAGTTATTAAGTCATTAACGTAAGTATATGTTAGAGACCATATACTGGATTGACCCACTGTGAGCATACTACATGGTTCGTGTCATTAGTTATTCTCAGTAAAGAATGTATCTATTGTTGGGTTTCAGACGTGCATAACGCAGTGGTAAACAAAAATTTTGTCCAAAACCAATCCGAGGATCCGTGCGTATAGGTTAAATCAAAGAATAAATCTTAATAATACCTTTCTGAATACGCTTAATCCGTGACGCTCAAACCATGCATATTGTCCATGTGCCTCTAAACCGGTTACCATCCTAACCGATTTTACGTCCGTCTAGGCCGTCTAGGTCGGATCGTGCGGAAGTCATCTACCGCACACACAATCGGTCTCCACCAAAACTCTCAACAAACCGTTCTCATCTTCTTAGGCCGAATAGATCACAAGCGCCGAAAGTACGAACGCCTCTACCGGTGTCCACACGAACAAACTTCTTAAAACAGGAAGAAGAACAATATATATATGCTAGTAGCTTGTTCTCCTCTTGCATAAGAAAACTCTTCTTATTTTATCTCACAAAAGATGTATATAATTCCTCTCATATAATCGCACTCTTTCATTTTTGTCATACAAAAATGAAAGCATCCTTTCATAATTTTGTCATACAAATTAGAAAGTATATTTTCTCTCTTTTGTCTCACAAAAGAGAATGAGAAATAATGAGAGAGAGAATGATGTGTTGTATATGTGAATTTGGAGTCCTCTATGTCCTTATATAGAGGTGAAGAGTCATGTCTCTTGACACTAAAAGATGTGTATGACATCACTCATCATTATCCATATGCCATCATCTAGACTCTTCTAGATTACATGATCTTTTGTGCTCATAGTCTTTATATACATATATATCATATCTTATCACATAAGATGACAATATATTTTGTGACATTCTTATACAACTCATCATATAAGTCGCTAGGATTTTCTGCGCCCGTTTCAGTTTGTTCTTTGTGTGTGACCCTGTAGGTTCACTTAATGTTGGCAATAGACTTAACAGTCTATAAATCATGAGCGGACTCTAGCAAGCCATCATGACTACCCAATTTAAGTGAATATCGGTGATCCAATTTACCTAATCAACAATCACGTATTTAGTCCCTTTGTCACACGATATCTATATCGATCATAAGGCATGTAATACGTCATCCTTATATTAATCGAATAATATTTCTTGATCCCAAATTAAACTGAACAAGAACAAATGACATTAATAACTCTTATTAATTCATTTGAGTATGGCCATACATTTCTTCAGTTCAATTCATCAAGAGGCCTAAAGATATCTCTCTCATTTATGAGAGGAACAAATCCCATCTTGATTGCACTCATCCCTCTACATGATTCATTGTATACCTAATCATAACCGTTATGACCACCCGGTTAAAGGCAGTGTTAGATTATATTAAAGTATAAAATTACTCATGTTGGGAACCGAGACAATCTCGGTCAAAGGACTATAAATACTTTATGTTACAAGAATCACTAATGACGTAAAACATGTAGCATTCTTATGGCGGGTCGGTCCCAAAGATATGGTCTCTAACATATACCTATGTTAATGACTTGATAACTATTTATCCATGATCGGTAAAACATAATCATCGGTCAACTAATATACTGGTGTACATTTATAGCTTGTATATAAATATATATATTTATATGTATCTGCAAGTATATTTGTCTCCACAAATATCCTATAAATGACCAGGGACGATTTAAAATAGCATTCATAACACTTTATAGTTTTACTATCAAAGTCACGCACTTTGATGACATAAAGCTAAATTGCATATTCATGGTCTATTTTAATTATATTAAAATAACCTATACGCACATATTATATGAAATATCTTAGAATAAATATTATGTTTGTTATTACAATCCATCGTCTAAGTCACAAATACTTTGGCCTAGGGCATAACACCATCATCTATAATTCTTAGACTTGAGATTATCTCAGTTTCTTACATGAGAAATTTTATACTTTAATATAATCTAACATCGTCTTTAACCGGGCGGTCGTAAAGATTATAATTAGGTATATAATGAATTGTGCGGAGGAAAGAGTTTAATTAAGATATGATTTGTTCCTTTCATAAATTGAGAGAAATATCTTTAGGCCTCTTGATGATTTGATTGAATAAACACACGACCGTGCTCGAGTGAATTAATAAGGAGTTATTAATGTCATTTCATGTTCAATCAAATTCGGTGTCAAGAAATATTTATCGACCAACGTAAGGTTATCACATACCATGCCTTATGGACGATATAAATATCGTGTAACAAAGGGATACAATGCATGAACATAAATTAGGTTTGATCGAATCATCCATACTTGCTTAATTTAGGTAATCATGATGTCTTGCTAGAGGCCGCTCATGATTTATAATCCGTTGTGATTATTACCAACATTAAGTAAACCTACAGGGTCGCACACAAAGAACAACTATTGAGACGTACACAAAAAAAATCATAACTTATGTGATAAGTTGTATGAAGAACTACATAGTCAAGTGACACATCCAATCCTACATCTTATATGATAAGGTGTGTTGCATATATGGTTACATAGTTACCATGCACATAGGATATGAAATTTATGGACTATATAGGCACAAGAGACACCCCAAAATGATTGATGAAGGAATATTGTTTTCTTCCAACTTTTGTGAGACAAAAGGGGAGAAAAATCCGAAAATTATTCTCTTGTTATTTCTATGAGAAAAATAAAAAATGAATACTAGCATATATCATTCTTTATCCGTTCAAAGGGTTATTCGTGTGGATACCGGTAGAGGACGAAGTGAAGTGCTGCGTTTTTGTGATTCGGGTTGAAATCGTGGTTTGTTTCGAGAATCGGTTTGCTTGGAGAATCAGTTCATTTGGAGATCGATTGGAGATCGGATTGTGAGACCGGTTAGGCGAAATATACAAAAGATCGGTTTGGAAACCGGGTTGGAATCGGACAAAGAAAAGCATCAACCAAATTCGCTTTCGATCATCACGGATTAAGCGTAATCCGAAGGTACAAAGTTATGAATTTTTCTTTGATTTAATTATAATTCACGAATCCTTCTTTTGGGTTTCGAATTTGATTTTGTTTCGTTTTGTTTTTCCGCTGCGTTATGAATGGTAGAAACCCAACAGTTTCATAGTGAGTCAAGATCAATATTTCATTGAGTATAAGTGCGCTTTGCCGCAACCCTCAATACACAACTATTTAGGTACGAATACTTCCAATTGTATCATGTACAACTCTTTCCTTTTATGGAATGAGCATCATATGCCCGGTGTATTATTCCATCTTGTGGCCTGAGCCGAAGTCCGACTTGCTTGCTCAGTTACGTTTAACCATCAGCGAAATAGAGTCCAGCACACTCAGCTTTGGCATGACCCATGCTGGACGCCATTTCCCGCATACCCTCCTTTACAAAGACAATCTTCCATATTCTCAGCTTTGGCATGACCCACATGGAAGACTGTCTAAGTACCGAGGGCTTCAGTGACATGGGGGGCACTTCCTTACTTAACATTCTGAAGGATTTTGTTTTAGATTTATAAATATAAACATCACAGAAACTAAGTTAAATATGGTATGAGCCTAATCCTCAAGAGCGATCATGAGGTTCCCAATTCTAGATCTATCTCTAGATTGCAGGAGTAATCTTTCACGAACCCTTCGTTGTGTGTGCGAAGATCCAATGCCATCTTCCGAAGATTGCTCCAAGATCTCTTGCCTTGAAGTCTTGAAATAATATCTATCCTAACAACTATCCTATTACTAGAAAAAGTAATTTACAAATTTGGACAACTCATTGGTTGCCATAGATATTAAATAAAATTACAAGCATTCACACACAAGATTACATCACAGAACAATCACAGATCTAAAGCTCATACCATATTTGTATATTTAAATTTCATGTATAACAAAAATTAGGGTTTCTCGTAAAATCAGCATTATTCCGTTGGGAACGAAACTGTTCCGTTCTAAATGGAACTATTCCGTTCTCAACGGAAGTACTCCGTTCTCAACGGAGACGTGCTGGAAATTCGTATTTTCTTTTGTTTTAGTTCCGTTTCCAAAACGGATTTCGAAAAACTATTTTTCCAAACTCCAGAAAATCATAATATCCAATATTATATTTTTAGAAACTATTTCCGTGATGTTTTGAAATAATATTTTCAAAACCCTAAAATTTATTATACTAGAATTTATTAAATTTTAAATATGTAATCGACGATTATTTCATTAACGAACGCTCTGATGCCACTGTTGGGAAATCCATAGTCATGTACGTTACATGCGCAGCGGAACCTATGGATTTAACCCGCCCTAGGATCTACGTTAAGGAAATAAAAGTATGAGATTAACTATTAAAATTTATACCTCGGATCTTCCTGATTCGCGAGACGAAGAACAGATGTAGGTCTGAACTTTTCTGACTTGCAACCTTCTCCTTCCTGAAGCTCGACTCGCGACCTCCTTGCTTCTCCTTGGGATGAAGACTGATCGCTCGCAAGTTCTCAAGATAGAGAACCTCTACTCGTATCCACGCAAACTTCAGACGTACGGAATAACCGGGCTTGGCTAGACAAGTCCAGAAATACTTTCTGAATATCTCTCAAAACTTTCTCTCTATTTTCTGTGTAATAGGTGGCCTCTAAGGCTTCTGAGTTGTGTCTAGAATAGAGAGACTATGCCCTTCTATTTATACTAGAGAGAGAGAGGCGAACGATTGCTCAGTTACCATAACTAAAAATCCTAATCTGCGCCTATTCCGTTGCCAATGGAATAGGTATTTCCATAACGGAATACTTGCAGCTAAGGTTATTACAATTTTCATGTTTATTCCGTTGGGAACAGAACTATTCCGTTGCCAATGGAATGGTACTGTTTTGTTCAATCAATTATCCAATAATTGATTATTTCATTCACTAATTTATACGTCATATGTATAACTGTTTTGAGGCATATTCATCCTGTACGAATGGAGTTCAATGTGTGACCGTGTAGGTTCCATTTAACGCTGACAACGATCTTCTAAAGATCGTAAGTCATGAGTAATCTCTAGACTGATGTCATGACTACCCATGTTAAATGAAATGATCAGCGATCATAAACCTATCTGAATAAATATTTGCTTATTTCTTTTAGTCTACGATATATATCTTGATCACAAGACATGGAAGTATGTCAACCTTGAGTTTGATCAAAGTCTCTTTCCTTATCGAGAATTAGACTGAGTAAATACAAAATAATATTAATAACACATATTAATCCATTTTGAGCATGGCCATGCATTTCCTTCAGTCCTAGTTCATCATGGGGCCCAGAGATATCTACCACATGACTAGTGGAACAAATCCCATCTTGGTCACTCACATTCCTCGTCATGATTCAGTGCATGCCTAATGATAACCCTAATGATCATCCCATTACGGATGACGTAGGATCATATTCAAGTATGCAGTTCCACATACGGGAATCCATGGTGACCTCATGTTGTAGGAACAAGCACACTATTCATATGAGAATCACTAATGACATATACCATGCATATTCTCATAGTGTGGTCAGTCGAGTACGTGTTTTCTAACACGTACCTATATTCCAGGCTTGATATCTCTATGTCCATGATCAGCAGAACATGATCATCCAGTCTGCGAATATACTAGTGTGGATATGTAGCTTCTTACCTGAAGTATGTCTATCTCTATAAACATCTTACATATCACTAGGGACAGTTTAGAATGTCATTCGTTGGTTCACAGTTCTAATATCAGAATCACGTATTCTGATGACGTGAACCCGAAGTGTCATTCTTTGTTGATATAAGATTTACATTCATAACCCATATAAGAAACAACCTTTATTGAATAAATAATAATGTCTTAATACATAATCTATTTCCTATTACAAATACATTTGACCTAGGACACTAATCCTATATATATATATATATATATATATATATATATATATATATATATATATATATATATATGATGACTAAATAACTTGTACAAGCAAAATTCGGATTTTGCTTGTGATCAAAATACTACATATATCATCAAAAAATCAAATTGCAACCGTACGGATGGAATATGTATGTTTTGAATATGTTGTAGATTAATTTTCACAAGAATCGGAATATTATATCATTACCATCATATATCATCAAAATTCATCAAAATATATATAATATGTAGTATAATACATGATGACAATGATGTAGTAGAATCGGAATTTTGATGATACATGATGACAATGATATAATATTCCAATTTTTGTGATAATTAATCTACATCATATTCAAAATATATATATTCCATCCGTAGGATTAAAATTTGAATTTTTGATGAATTTTGATCACAAGTAACATCACAAACAAAATTTGTACTTTACTTATATAAGTTGTTTAGTCAACCTCTCTGTATATATATATAAAGTGCAACTAAAAAGTTTGTATAGACAAACTCCAAATTTAACTTGAGTTTTGAACCCTTGGATCCCGTCAAGATCCGTGCAGAATAATAAAGAGACGGATCCGTTTCCTTTCTTTTTCTCCGTTTCCCTTCTATTTCGTGGGTTCTTTTTCGTCAGGAAGGATCTTTCGAGCTCTCTCCTCTTCGTACTAGATAGGCGGCAGATAGAGCTTCGCTCTTCTTCACGATCCTACTCATTGTCGCCGCGGATTTCATAACGATCAGTCTCTCTCTCCGGGATGTGAAGGTCGGTCCCCTTCTCTCTCGCATGCCTCGAGGTCTCTCCTTCTCTCTCGCGCCGTCAGGTGAAAGCTTGTTGGATTTGACGATTTTATCGTTTTCACTGAAATTCGTTTCAGTTTTTCATCTTTTAATCTAAAATTGATTTCCCCTCCTTTTCTAGTCTATGTGTATTCCTATTTGGTACACGGTAGGAACCTTAATTAATCCTTAATTGAGTGCATTTAACTTTAGATGTGTTCAAATTTTGCGAAATTGACCAACTTTTTTCAGAATTTATGAAATGGGATCTGAAATTTATAATAGCTTTGGTCATGTGAGTCATTGACATCTATTATCACATTTTTGAACAACATTTCTTTGAATAATGCAGATAAAAGAAACAATTCCTGAAGCCTTTTAAGATAAATCCACCCCCTTTTCTTGGTTACACCTTTAGTTTTTTTTTTTTTTTTAATTTCCCATTCATTTTAAGGCTTGTTTATACGTGGGTTAATTGGGTCTGATTATGTATAGTAGGGCTGATTGTGGGTTAATTTGAGAATAATTAGGGTAAATTGAGACTTCAATATGGTTATATTGGGCTTCATTACTGTTAATTGTGGACAACTGAGGATTAATTGAGAACTTAATGAGGGTTAAATGGGTGTAATTAGGGCAAATTTAAGGCAAGTTGAGTCTATTGAATTTCTAACAAAAGCAATGAAAAATGAGCTGAACTTGAAAAGAGTTGTCCCTGTAATTTTATTTTAAATTCCATGTTCATGCCTCAGATAATTTGGTTCAATTTTTAAGTTACTCCATCAAGTAACCTGAGTATTCATTTATAGGGCGTGATGGTAAAATAGGGCGTATGAGGATATTATTCTAGAAGTATCGGATGTAATGAAGTTTGATTCATTTGGAGAGGCTGAGAAGACATTTAGGAAGTTTATGATGCGTTAAGGTTTAGGCTTTTTGAATCTAGGATATTGAAATGTGTGAGTTGGTATTTTGGATTGAATTGATTTGTAATTGGTTTTGAGATTGAATTGATGTATTGAATTTGAGCTTTTAATATAGTAGATTTTAGTTGGATTAAAATGATACTGAAAATGAAACATGTTTTTTTTTAATTCTACTTTTATGTCATCTGGAGATTAAATTAAGTACAATATAAATTGGTACCAAAATGAGTTGAAATATCAAATACTTTCTCAAGTTGAATGGCAAGAACAACTTTATAGACTTAGTTTCACTTTGACTGATATCAATATAAACCATTGCATAAACCATCACAACATCTTTTTCAAACAAATCATCCAGCCAATATATCAAATATCTGTACCAATTATCGAAAATAACCAAGTCAAGCCATTAAATGTTACAAAATTATATATGCATTTCGATTTGTACATTATATACATCCACAACAGAAATTATATATTCACAAATTCAATTTCGACATTCAATTCACATACAAGTAGAGAATATTCTAAACCCTAAATTGGGTCCTTCAACAAGACTAGCACTGTGATAGCGCTTCGAACTTGAGCACATCACTCGCGATCTTTCAAAATCCTGTAGATTCTTGTAAAATCGTGCCAAAAATAAGTAAACATTAAACTGATATCAATGTAATAAATGAAACCTAGCATCTTATAATATTTTTACCTTATTACAGTTAAAAGGAGAAAGACATTTGAAATGAAAAGGAAAGACGAGTTGATCTGTAGGACCTTTAACTAATAATTGCTATACTCTCTATTCTATATATTGATCTAAATTCAATAATTTAAATTTTTTAAAAAGAATAAAAAAAGTACACATAATTTCTTCTCCACAATTGGTATTTCAAATATCCAGTACAAGTCCAATGAAACCAGCTTCAATTTATTGTATATCTCACTTTTTAAGCACTCAATTTGACTCAACCTTATTATGAATTAGTTTTCTCAGTATTCGCGCTTTTCGACATCTTGCATTTTTATAAAAATCGTGAACTGGCTAAAGTTTAGTAAAATCGGCATGAACTGAGATAATATTAAGTTTCATTTGGTCAGTAATTAGGAGATCATGTACTAACCCCTAACTCCAATTATCAATTAGGCTTTCCACAAGTTCCGAAACAAAAAATTATGAATACCAACATTACATTTTGCATAATTTCTTAAACCTGCAACCACAAAATCCTACTAAGAGAGACCATAGAATAGGCATAGACTAATTTTCATACCAATAAATCCAACCCATCAAAATTCAAACCCAAATTAGAGAGAAGAGTGACATAAAAGAAAGGAAAGAGAGAAAGGGAGAATTACCTGTCTCAAGGCAAGCAGAGGCGTTTAAGGAGAAGCTGAGGTCCATGAGAGATTAGGAGCGGGAAGAAGAGAAGGCCTATCTCTGGTGTGGGGGCAAGATTAATGCAAAGCCAGGTGAGAAGGGAGGTAGAATGGAGAGAGATAGGGCTCGATAGAGAAGAAGACCCACGAAATAGAAGGGAAACGGAGAGAAGAAAGGAAACGTCCGTTTTTTTATTATTCTGCAGGGATCTTGATGGGATTCAAGGGTTCAAAACTCACAAGCAAAATTTAGAGTTTACTTGTTCAAGATTTTTAGTTGCACTCATACATAATAAAGGAGAAAATTAATGAACAAATCACCAAATAGTGTAATAATTATGTCTAGGGTTGCACATCATACACCTGTGTTGTGGCTTCAATAATACTATTGTTGGTTGGCGAGCAAGTTAAGAGAAATGATGTCAGTTTGCACCGGTCAGCATTAATTGGAGGAGTGGCTCTTTGTTAGTGAAACATCTACTTGGTACTTTTAGAAAGTAGATATGAACTTAATTAACATACACTTTTCATTTGCAAAACTAACAAAGGTAAGATTACATATATAACCTTATAGTCTTCAAATGTCATAGGTGGTTGTATTTGGAAATTAATTCCTTATCTGAACCAAAACTAACAAAGGAAAACAATTGATACGGGCAAATCATTTTAGAAAATGATGTTGTTATTCTTATTGTATATATCAATTAAATGAATTAAAGAGGAAATAAAGAATTGGGTAATAAATGTACTAATAATATGATTATCTCTCTAATTTATTCATAATATTTTTTGCTCATTTCTGAATTTGACTTACTTAATGAACCAGCAAAAATATGAATTGGTCATTTTTATTTTTAACGGCCATTTTCTTGTTTATAGAGCAACTATTCTACTACCAACCCACATAATGAAATTGAAAAATAATGAAATATTTTTTTCTACTTTAAAACATTTGTAATATTATTCAACGTTTTATTTTTATACAGCCTTAGTAATTGGAGAAACATATTAATATAATTAATGATGTCATGAACAAAAACATTAATATTATAAAAAGCGAAAACATATCACAAATTTAGATTTAGATCTAATAAAATAATTAGTTATTTTTTATAAATTTGTGAATTTTAATGGCAGAAATTTTGGAAAAAAAAGAATCAACAATATTTTCATGTTCATATTATTTGCCCTTTCAAAGTCTAATAAAAGGCCGGACTTTCAAAGATGTCCGACCTGATTTAGAGAACCAGACTTATAAAAGACTTTACTAATAATTAGTAAGGAATAACATTAAAGATTAGAACTGGGAAGCTAGATCTTCACCAATACAATCAAGAATATTATGTGATTGATAGTCGATAGATATTCAAAATATTCTAATCTGAACCCTTTTTTTTTAAATTCATAAGTTCAATCGAATTTTGGAAGTTCGGTTTGAGTTATTATACAAAGAATTAACTTTTAAATTTAGTCATTTGACACTTAGAAAAAAAATACGTGCTTATATTTGAATTACAAAAGAATAAATATGATAATTACATGGTGTGCTTATCTTTATCTTAAATTATGGTAAAGTTAGACAGCTCCTTTTTGTGAAGGGCACATGGATAGAAAGATCATGTAATTTCTGACATGTTGGACCCATTTTGTTTCTATAAGCTTTTAGGTACTTTATGAATATATTGCTTATCTGACTTGCTTAGAAGCATCACTATAGTTAATTAAATCTAGTACCTTTTTTTTCCAGCCAAACAAACTTAAAAACAAAATAGTAATCACTCATTATTCAAAATTCAGTATTCTATTTCTTACAGTACTAAGGTTGTTTAAATAGATTTGATTTGATTTCTTAATGCAACAATTAATCAAAAAACAATCTTGATTCTGATTGGTCAATTTGGGTTCTTAGCTATTTTTTCTCTTTCTTTTTTCATGCAAGACTTGTTGAAATAAGCAATCTTTATTTATTGAATGTTGGATTAAGCCGGCTAATCTAACATAAGTAGTAGCTATACCAAACCCATTACACATTTGACCAGCTAATATATACTTGTTTATCGTACAAACCTCATATTTAAGTGCTGTCTTAAATGAGCAAGTCCAGTCTTTACCGTTAGGCCCACTGGCCACTAGTCTTTTTTATTTTTGAAAAAAGAAAGTCCACTTTTTCAGTTTGGTTGTATATATTTGTATGCGGTCTAAACAAATACAAGGCGTAGCCAAATAATTACCGTACGTAAAATGAAAGTAAATTAGTAAATAATTAAGAGTGGTGACTGTTTCTTTTATTTTTTCTTGACGTGACGATTTATATTTAATAAACTACTAATAACCATACAAATGAATTTATTATTTTCAATAATTAATAGCAAGAGGATGGCGCGTGAATAATTAATCCCACCTTAAGCATAGCACAGCATTAATTATCTGCTCTGTCTACAGACAAAACACTTTATACATTCCGTGCCATCTTTACTCCTTTCGGTTCTCATTCAATTCAAATCTCTCTCTCTCTCTCTCTCTCTCTCGCCATTGTTGCTATACCTGCTCCAACATCTTGTTTTCTGTGCTAAATAATCTGATCCCTATTTGCTTTTATTAGGGGAACTGTGTTGTTGTGTTGATGCTTTGAGCTCGAAAAGGGCGGAGTGATTGAGTGATATATGGTGAGATTACTTGGTTTTTCTCTCCTCCTCAAGTTTTCTTGGTTGTTTCTCTTATCACCTACTGAATCCACTTCAGATGAAGGTAAGTCAAAGCTCTCTCCCTTTCTAAACTCAAACAGTTGAAACGTGACAGCTAAAATCCAATTTTATGGAAGTTTATGAGTTAATGGTGCTCAATATTTTTCCCTTTTTGATTTTTTTCCTCAGTTTATGCATTGAGTGCATTCAAAAGAGCAATATATGAAGACCCTTATTCAAAATTATCGGATTGGAATGCTCGTGATGAAGATCCTTGCGGCTGGAATGGCGTCACGTGCTCCACTGCCAATAATCGCGTCGTTTCTTTGTAGGATTCATTTTACTTTTGAATTTAAAATTCAAAACTTAAATTATCTCTCTTTTTTTTTAATTAGTTTAGTGATGCTTTGGAACTTGAACGAACCTGACAGTGTGTAATTTTACATTTTGCTCCGTTTTCTTAATTTATGCAGAAAACTATCAAATTCGTCCCTGAAAGGTTTTCTCGCTCAAGAACTTGGCTGCCTCGCTTCATTGCAAGAACTGTACGCCTTTTCCATTCTTAAATTATCATTTCTACGACTAACACGATTTAAATTATTATATTTATTTTATAACATTTCACCAAATTCCACCTCGAGCATCCATTAAAAAAATGTATATTTCACCAAATTGCAGAATTTTGGGTAATAATTTGCTTCTTGGTTCAATTCCTAAAGAAATCGGCTCTCTCACAAACTTAAATGTTCTGGATTTGAGTGTGAATAATCTCACAGGACCGATTCCTTCTGAGTTGGCAAATTTGGCCAGCATCTCAAAAATGTATTATTACTCTAAAACCAAAATTTAATTCCTTTTCATTTTCTTGCAATATTTATTTTATTTCTGTATTTATCTATTGTTTTTACCGTTTTATGGATAGGTACATTCAACAAAATTCTTTGACTGGTGCAATTCCTGATGAGTTTGAAGATTTAGTGACACTTGTCGAGCTACGATTGGATAGAAATAAATTCAGTGGAGTTATTCCTGGAAATAATGACTCAACCATGTAAATATTTTTAAGGGAAATTTGAAAAAAGTCCCTGCATTATGACAAAATTGGAATTAAGCCCTTGTATTATTGGGTAATGGTAGGTGCTTTTTTGCAATTTCGGCAATAACGTAGGGGCTTTTTTGCAATTTCAAATTATGCAGCAACTTTTTTGCAAGTAAATGTAGAGACTTTTCTTCAAATTCCCTATTTTCAAATCGATCTAAAAAGTTTGAACCAATTCAATAGTTAATATAAACTATTGATATTTAATTTTGTTATATTTTTCAGAAGTTCATCTGGAAATATTAGAACAGGGTTGTGTAAATTAACACAGATAAATATTGCAAATTTTTCATACAATTATTTCAGTGGAGAAATACCGTCTTGCTTGACATGGCTTTCGAGGTATTTTTTTTACTCAAAACCCTAGTCTCTCATTAATTTAATTTATATTATTCTGACTTTTATATGCATTAGAATTCTTGTTTGTTTGACAGATCGAGTTTTCAAGATAATTGTTTCCAAGATTTTAATTCTACGTTACAGCGCTCCACACAACAATGTATGAATTTTAATATATTATTATTATTATTATTAGGGATTTTTTTTCAAAAAAAAAATCCTCTATATTTTCTGGTAATTATGAAAAAACTCCTATCTTTTGGAATTATTTAAAAACATGTACTTTAAACTTTCCATTTTCCAATCACACCCTGACTTTTAAAATATTTTAAAAATCTCTAATGTTAACTTTTTATTTTCAACCCCCTAACTTTAATGTTTTATTTAAACAAAAAAAAAAAACTTTGGCACATTTTGAAATAAATAGAGAAATAATATTTAAACCACTTACTGTATTTTGAAATAATAGATAAATAATGTTGCAAAACCGTGTTTACGTGCTATTTATCATTATTTATATATTATTTGAATATTATTTATTTTTATTTTCAATGTAGGATTTTGTTAGAACTTCAAAAGCTAAGGTTTTGTAGGAAAATGGAAATTAAAAAGTATTTTCCTTGAATAATTCATAAGTTGTAGTTTTTTGTAACTTGGAGGAAATATATGGGGTTTTCTTTTTGAAAACTTTTCCTTATTATTGATAGATTTTTTTAATATCTGCTCATAAAATGTAAAATTTAGGTGCTAACGGGCCGGCTGGACAAAAAAACTCATTGAAAAATTCCAAGCAGGGGCAAAATGGGAATAAAATAAAAGAGCCGGTCTGGCTTCTTGTGTTGGAAATAATCACAGGCAACTTCATTCTTATTGCCCTCATTATTTGCTTAATTATTTCCACTAAACGATGCATGTCAAGACGGATTTTCACTGTGAATTCAAAGAGAATTAGAACATCAAGCTTAAATGAGCACTCTGTTATTTCAATTGGTTAGTATTGATTCTCAATTCCAACTTCACTTTTTTTGGGAAATTTGCAAAAATAGAACTCCCCCCATTATGCCAAAATTGCAGAAAATCCCCCGCATTAATTGAAATTACAAAAAACAACTAGTGTATTATTGCAAAAAACTCCTTACCATTAGTTAGAACTCAACACCGTTACTTTTCATACTTTATTTACCAAAATCCATTTTTTAAGTAACTAACCGTCTAGGATATCTTTTTTTTTTTTTGCAATTTTAGCAATAATGCTAGTTTTTTTACGCAATTTCCATTAACACAGGGGCTTTTCTGCAATATTCACCATAACCCAGGGCCTTTTTCACAAATCACCCTACTCTTATTAACCACCTTCTTTCTTTTCAATTTTTCATTTTTGTAACAGACGAGGGTTTGTTGGGGAACGTGGAGAGAATAAGCCGGCAAGAGTTAGAGGAAGCGTGCGAGGATTTCAGCAACATCATCGGGTCTTCTTCCGACACTTTGATATACAAAGGGACTTTAAAAAACGGGCCTGAGATCGCGGTCGTCTCCCTCTGCATCTCGCGCAATTACTGGACCACGAGCTATCTCGAACGTTACTTCAAAAAAGAGGTAACTATTATTTGATGTGTTGTTGTAATGGAATGTGTTAAAATTGCGGTTGTTTCCCTTTTTGTATTTCGCGAAATTATTCGACCATTAGCTATCTCGAACTTCACTTCAAAAAAGAGGTAACTATTATTTGATGTGTTGTTGTAATGGAATGTGTTAAAATTGCGGTTGTTTCCCTTTTTATATTTCGCGAAATTATTCGACCATTAGCTATCTTGAACGTTACTTCAAAAAAGAGGTAACTATTATTTGATGTGTTGTTGTAATGGAATGTGTTAAAATTGCGGTTGGTTCCCTTTTTGTATTTCGCGAAATTATTCGACCATTAGCTATCTCGAACTTTACTTTTGAAAGGAGCTAACTAATTGTTTGATGTATTATGGTAATGAAATATGTTTGAGTAGTTTTGTTTGAAGTATTAAAATAAGGAAAATTTGGACAAAAAAAAACCGTACATTATGCCGAAATTGCAAAAAAGCCCCTGCATTATTGGAAAATGCATTTCTTTCTCGTTGTATTTCCCATAATTATTGGACCACTAGGTATCTTGAACATTACTTTAAAAAAGAGTTAACTAATTTATTATTTCATGTATTGTTGTGATGAACTACGTTCAGTAGTTTCGGTTGAGGAATCAAATTGAGGGAAATTTGCAAAAAGGCCCGACTTATGCTGGCATTGCAAAAAAAGCGCTTATATTATTTTAAGAACTTTTCAAGTGAGAGAGATTAATCATACTTTAAGATTTTTTTTTAAAATATTTAGAGTTCAATACTGACAGTGTTAGTTTGTAATGGAAGGGCCTTTTTTACAATTTTGGCACTAATGCAGGGGCTTTGTTACAATTTCCAATAATGTAGAATTATTATTTTTTTGACAGGTGGCTGACCTGGCGAGGTTGAATCATGAGAATGTAGCCAAATTAGTGGGATATTGCAAAGAATATGATCCGTTTTCACGCATGCTCGTTTTTCAATATGCTTCAAACGGAACCCTATATGAGCATCTCCATGGTAAGTCACAATGGCAAATTCTTCAAAAACCTCCTAACTTTTCTGGAAATTATCAACCACCCCTCTATCTTTTAGATTTTTATAAAAACCCTCAATAAAGTAGATTTAATTTACTTGCCTCCCCTATGATTTTAACTTTAACATGGCCTCTAGTTAAATATTTTTTTTCTTGACTGAAATGCCCTCATGTATCTAAGATTTTATCATTTCATTTTGTTAAATTTAAAATAATAAACATGGAAAAATCAAGATAATACAGAAAATTAATATCTTCTGATATAATAATTTATTAAAAAATATTATTTTTTATTTCATAAGGATTTTTTGAAAAAATCTAAAAGATAGTTTTTTTTTTTGATAATTTTCAGAAAAGTTAGGTGGTTTTTGAAGAATTTCCCATATATTTTTATATCATTTTGTAAAAATTGAATGAATTAAAAAAATAATACGAAATATTAATACAGATGGAGATGAGTTCCAACTATCGTGGCCAAGAAGAATGAGAATCGCTCTTGGGATCGCGTGCGGTTTGAGATATTTACACAGCGAGCTCCAGCCTTCTTTTGCGTTGACCGAGTTGACTTCTTGCTCCGTGTATCTCACCGAAGATTTCTCTCCAAAGGTACTAAATATTGCTGATTTATGCAAATTATCTTTTATGTTTAGCTTTCCATTGAGTATTGTTAAGGGAGTTTTCAGAAAGGCCTCTGGATTATGCTGAAATTGCAAGAAAGATCCTGCATTGTTGGAAATTACAATTTGGCAATTTCCAATAAATAACATATTGGAAATTGCAAAAAGCCTCTGCATTAACGGTAGGGGCATTTTTGCAATTTCAGCATAATCTAGGGTTTTATGTTTTGCAAATTTCTCCTGTTGTTAATGAACATTATGATGTTACAGTTGGTTGATTTTGAGAGATGGAAGAGTCTAAGCGCGAAACCAGGCATGGATTCGGGCTCCATATTTGAAGGCAGATCGTTTGAATCATTTCATAATTTGATGGATTCTAACGAGAGGAAATTTATGTATATTCAAGCAAATATATTCTCTTTCGGTATTATTTTGCTCGAGTTGATCAGTGGAAGGCCTCCTTTTTCCAAAGATACTGGAAACATACTCGATTGGGTAAACCTATTATCATATTTTCATATTATATATGTTTATTTATTATTCTTTTGTATTTTTGTAGGCGATGAAATATTTGGATAATATGGAAGAAAGAAGTAACTTAGTAGACCCTAACTTGAAGAACGTGAAAAATGAGAATCTTAATGTATTGTGTAATGTGGTGAGTCTATGTATAGAGCAAGAGCAGTCAAAGAGGCCGTCTATGGAATCAATAACGGCAATGTTGGAAGAAAGAATTGACACGTCAACAGCTGCTGTATTAAAGGATTCTAACTTGGCTTGGGCTGAGCTTGAAATTTCATAAGCTTGGGCCTCTGTATTGTAAATAAAATATGTTGATGGGTTTTTTATACTTTTTTTTTTTGTGAGGGTTTTGTTTTCTCTTGTTGTTATTAGATTCGTTTTTGAGTTGTTGACTTGAGCTTAAAGGTTTAATTATCTAATACTTTCGCAAGAATATGAACTGACGAATGTTTCTAATTTTTACTGTTTGTTTGAAGTGCTTTCGTATGCAATCAACTTCAATGGATTTTGAGTGTAGCTCTATGTAACCCACTGTTTATTCTTAATGGAGAAAACTTGCGTTCATGCTAAGAAAAAAATACAAAAATAAACAATGCTGCTGCTGATGATGATTCTTGTGTCAATCCCAGAGCTTAGCTAAGAGGGAAGAATCTTTATCAAGTTTTGATCTTGGCTGAGCTAGATGAGGTTTTTTGTTAAGCTCCTGGATAAAAAAAAATGGCGTGGAAAGCTGCTCTATAAGGAGAGAATTCCATTTCTGAAGTCTTGACTGCTTGGTGAAGGAGAATAAAGCTTGAAACCCGAAATTCTCTCTCTTGAGTGAGAGATTACAAGTAGAGGACTGCCTGCTTGGTGAAGGAGAATAAAGCTTGAAACCCGAAATTCTCTCTCTTGAGTGAGAGATTACAAGTAGAGGACTGCTTGGTGAAGGAGAATAAAGCTTGAAACTCGAAGTTCTCTCTCCTGATTAGAGAGATTACAAGTGGAGCTCCAGTTCTCTTCCTTGGACCTCCTAGCTTAGAAAGAACAAGGTGGATCGATCTCATGCTCTTTATTTCTTTTTCTTTTGCTGAATTGTCAATCTCTACCATTTGTGTAAAAAATGTTGAATCTTGAGTTAAAATTTGAGTTTCTTGTGATGAGTGAGTAGTCTTAGAGTAGAGAAAAACATTTGTATTTCTGTTACTTGAAATCTTGTTTTAATTTTGATCAACTAGTTTGATTTGTTATGTTGAGTTCAAGAACACCTTATTTTTGAATATTCGATTAAATTTGTTTGAAAGAAGAGTTTTAGATCAAATTCAGCTCTTTAAACTTGTGCTTTATAACTTGTTAATCATTAGATTACTTGGAATAGGTTCTTGTTTGATTAATTAATGTTTTGGATTGAATTTTTGCATAAAAATTGAAAATGAATGTTTTTAGTTGAAACTTGAGTTTGATTCATTAATTGAGTGAAGTTATGAACTTAGATTGCTAAAATCTTGCATCTAGATCTGAAGTATACTGAGTTTTGAGTGATTAAGGATTGTGCTTTTATGCAATTTGACAAAATTCTTCGTATCCAAAAATGTTATGTATGTCTCGATATCTCAACATAATATATTTCCTTTCTAGTAATATTATTTAGGGAATGATTAGGCTATGAAAATAAATATTTGGGAAATATTTAGACAATGGAAGGAGGTGGATTGCTTCCATTATTGCATTGTATTTTAGGTAATTGTATCTTTAATTTAGCAACACGCTCAAAACTCCACTAATCTCACTTTAAGACTTAGATAATTTAACAAGTATTAAGAAGAGAATTTCTGCTTTTTATCAATAGAAATCGTGTTCTTTTCTGAGAAGGCGGCCACCTCTTTTTAAAGGAGGAAAGAGCAGCAGTCAAAAAAGGAATCATGTGGTTCCGTTGCTAACGGAACTATTCCGTTACCAACGGACCGTAAAAACGGAAGGAAATTAAAGCAATACATTCTCCCAACAGCTAAAAATCTAATGGTCCGTTGCCAACGGACTATACAACACAAATCGACAGCCAATGTCAGGGAGAAAAAATCTTCAAATGGCCAGTTCCGTTGTCAACTCAGCGGTCCGTTGGCAACAGACCACTTCCGTTGTTAACGGAATTAGTCAAAAATAGACAATTGTGTGACGACTTCTTATTCTTCTGAGATAGGCAGGATGCGACCGGAACATTTTCGAGAACTTGATCGTGTGACTATCTAGTTTAAGACTTTCTCACACAAATATATTAGTAACTCGGAATAGTTTTAAATATCATCAAACTGAGGACAATACTAAGAATAAAGCTCTTTGCCTTATTAGCCATGAGAAATAGAATTAGTACTATGGAAAACCTAGCTAAAAGAGGATGGTATTTGCCAAATAAATATTTTTTATGCAACTCTCAGTTGGAATCAGTAAACCATATTTTTAAGGACTGTGAATTCTCTGCTAATACTTGGCAACTTCTGATCAGACAGAATCCATGAACACTATACTATATATATATATATATCAACACATAAAACAAGTTACAAATTTTCTATACCCTTCAATAATAAAAATCTCATGTATTATTCCTCGCATTTTTCTCCCATAACTCCACTTGTTTAACAGAATTCCATTTCCTTCTTTCAATCATTCTCAACTCCACCAAACTTAACAGCGGAGGCAATTCACAAGGCCCGATATCTCTCGGCGTATTTACAATCGAGTCCATCATAAATTTTTCATTACGTCCTTTGGCTGGACAAGCCATTAATTCGGAGCATAACTCAGTTGCATCTGGCGGTAAAGTCGGTTTGTATTTCAAAAGTTTGGAATATTCTACTAAGAGATGAAGCATGTAGTCATATACATTCTCCATTTTAAGCATTTCTTGCACGTATTCACTTGCCTCTTTTCCTATTTCTTGTGCCTTACAAATTATGACATCCAAAATTAGCTGAATAAATCAAAATTGAATAGTTTATATTGCTAAGAGTAAAATATTATTAACGTAAATATACCTTTTGCTTATGAGAGTTGCCCCAATCAACAGCAAACTTGATAGAATTGCATTTATCATCATCTTTTATTGGCCAATAGTGTTGAACGGGCATTAGGCCTCTTGAGAAAAAATCATAATATTTCGGCGTGACAATTAATGATAATGAATCGCATGCCAAAATATACTTCTCACTAACGGACCATGCTGATCCCTCTATATATATCTTGTATCTATGCATACATTGTTTTGCTAGGTCCGACTCTTTGTACCCTTCTTTCGTCTCTTTCAACCAATCCTACATTTGTTTAATCATTTGACTATGAAGAGTATTATAAAAAAGTTCAACTATACATTTAATTGATGCTAATTAGCATTTCTAAATTTTGATTAATTGACCTGTACATAAATACGAGCATTCCAATCTTGTGTTTCAGATAAATTACACTGGAGCAAGTCCATACGAGTTTTGGCCACGGCTGGATTTCCTTTCCAATAAGCATAAGGCTCTCTATCCATCCATTTCATTTCCTTATTTCCATCTTTTATCGCCTTCTTTAGCTCCTCCCATGGCTTTATATTTATCTCCGGCCTAATTATATTGAAATAAATCATCTTCAATGATACAAATAATTTGTTGGTTAGCAAATTTGAGTGAAACTAAAAGAGACATTTAAGAATTACCAACCCCAGAAGGACCAATCTGGAAAAACAATGTCAAGTGTAGAATCATTTCCACAGTAGCGAAATAGTGGAGCAGGCAACGTTGCATTTTTTTTATTATAATTATTTCTATGAATAACAGGCCAATCAACACAATCAAACATGAGATCAAGATCGGGAACTCGGCCAGGGTAATATCTCAAGAGCTGAAGAATCCCCCAGAGAGTGAACAGGTCTCTAGTCTGGAACGACTTTTTATACTTCTCTACGTAAGCTGTTCCATTTAGGATGATCAATCTAAAGTTGGCGGTTCTTTTGGCGCGCTGGACCATGTCCAGCGTGATTCCAGAGTCTTTCCATGGACGGAGGTCTTCGTGAATGAAGCGGAAGTAAGAAGGACAGGAGGAGGAAGGAGGAGGGAGAGAGGCAGGGAGAGGAGTTGGAAGAGAAGTACAATTGAAGTGCGGAATCGAAGAGTTGTTTGGGCAGGAAAAGGGAGGTAGACTTGGTAAGGGCAGCAGAGCTTGATCTCCGGCGGCAGTGGTGAGAGTCGCCGGCGTTAAAATTATCTGAAAGAGAACCAGAATTCAAAAGATTGAAATAAATGGAGAAATAATTCGTTGAAACATACGAAAAACAAACAAAAAATCTAGAGATTATGTAACCAGATCTCCTAATCAATCAATCATGCAAGACTAAATAAGAAAAGAAAATTACCTCATTTCAGTTTTTTTGTCTTATTTAGGCTTCCAACTCAATCAATCATGTAACCAGATCTCTTAATCAATCAATCATTCCAGAAGTCTAGACTTGTTGGAAAACAAATAGAAGTTATTGGGCCTAACTGGGCTAACTATTACAGAATATTTGCGTTAAATTTCAAAAGATTCAATTGGGCTATTTTTCATAATAATAATTTAGGCTAAATTTTGGAAGAATTAATTGGGCCTAATTTCACGGTAATTTAAATTAAGCCGAGCCTGTTGTTATTTATGACGTTATTAAATGCATGAGTACGACATCAGGCAAAGACTTCATATCTGTTTGCATTTATGCAGTATAACCCCTATTAAATATGGAATTTGCTAACTGTTCCTTAACATTTGACACTGTAGAAACTTGCAACTTCTGCCAAAAAAAGGAAGAAACGCTGAGTCATGAAGAGAGGGAAAGAGAAAATAAAGAGAGAAATATTTGCATGACTCATGAGGCCTTGGTATTGGCAAAAGGCAAAACAGATTTGGCTTTTTTTCTATTATTATTCTCATCATCAAAGTCCCTAAACTTTGGAAATATCATGTGGCAGCTTTTAAAACGACAGCATTTAAATGAGAAAATAACAAAATAGAACTATAGAATACTGATCCTTGCAAATTCTAAGATCATGGCACAAAAAATTGAAAATGACTTTACATTCAATAAAAGTAGCATCTTTAAAAGAAGATATATAACTAAGTAACTATGTTAATCAAAATTGAAGAAAAATGGAATTTTAAGCTGGTGAGAAAAGAAGAATAGGGAGAAGCTTACAGGGTTAGAAAGCCAGCATATGGATATAAATGCACCTAAGAATAGAGCGAGAAGGAAGAGAAAAATCGCACTTGTACTCTGTGGAAAGCTCTTCATGCGCATCTCAGTTCTCCTTAAGCAAGAACCACCAACCATCTTGATCTTCTTCGCTAAGTCCAAACCGAAGTCTTTTGAAGCTCAAATGTCAAAATTCAAGATCACAGAAGCACGATCATGATTCATGAGTAATCTTCATGAAAACAAAGGTTTTTTTAAGGGGAAAAAGTTGAGAACGGAAGGTTAGAAAATTGAATCCCGTGAGGGAGAGGGGAAGATAGATCTGATGGAGCCCACAAGAAGATGGAGAAGAAAGAAAAAAAATGGGGAGGATATCTCACCTCTCTTGTATTTTGGCACTTAGTGCCTAGCCCCTTTTTGTATTTATTAATTCCTTTCGCATTTTTTCTGGATTGTGAGGGTAAAGACTCTAGACGACTTGTTTTGTTTCATGCCTCGAGTACTAATCCTCGTGGCACGTTAAACGGCCTGTAACTCTGCGTGTACGTAATCCTATGTAACTCATTAAAACTCATCTTGCTTTGGACGTTAAAGATTGAAATTAGTTTCCGTTTTTTATGAATTGCGGTTTCATTGAATGTAATAACGTAGTTCTAAGCTTCTAAAGCATGAACATATTGAAACTCGATGATTTTGACTTTTTGAGTAACTTATATTGTTTTATTCCCTCTATAGTTGTAGAAACACTCGGTAATAGTACAAGGGTAATGATAAGGGCAGGCACAGTTTTGATAGAGCACGAAATAAATTGATATATTGACGTTTTTATTCTTAATCATAGATTTTCAATTTTAGAAAGTAGTATCTCTCCGATCAAATTACATCTTAATCATGATTCTCTCTAAAAAAATTATTTAACTTTCCAAATTTATTTATCTTCTCAAAAATCTATGAAATTTTTTATAAGAACTATAATTCTAGATGGCGAACCAAACCCCCCAATGAAAATAATGAATTCATTTTATCTATGACAATTTAAAGTATAATTCATAGAATAAGCTACATTATCGTATTCTACTATAACATTTTTTTGTACTTAACTGTATTATCTAATATATGTTTATTTCTTGAATTTAGTATTCTTAAATTATAGGAAAGTTATGGTTAAGAGTGATATTATTATTCTTTTTATTTGTTTGAACTAAATTTCATTAAAAAGTTCAAAATAAGATTGTAATATATTTTTTTAGCTTATCTAGGTTTCTTAATTTTTTTTAAATGAAATAATTTAGATTTTTTTATTTGTTTTACTATTATGCTTTGAGATATTATTATTGAAATTTATTTTGATATTTCAAGTACTTATTTTTCTTGTTGATTATATTCTTATGAAATAAATATCAAAATTATTACAATTATGATGGGTTCTAAATACAAAATTACGGGTTGTCGAATTTAGCCATTTGAATTTGTATAATAATACGATAATTTCTTAATATTTAAATTTTTTTTTAAATATTTGCTAAAGATTTGAAATTAATCAATGATTTGACAAGAGATATACTTTCCGAAAATGGTAAATTTTATGTCACATTAATAACAAAGATAAGAATGTGTTTTTTAATTAAAATTTCTTGCTTACATCAAAGTAATTCTTGTCCTTATCCTTACTCTAATGCAATAATTGTCATATGAAAGGAGAAAAAAAGGTTTATGGGTTGGCTTTCCAAAAAAAAAAATGTTTATCGGTTAGTGGAGAGATTGAAGTCTGCCATTAAGACCTCAATGATGATATAATTAAGAAGTTGTAAATGTAATCTAATAATTTAACATTTCTTTATCAATATATCCAGCACTCTGGGAGCCTTAATAAACCAATTCCGCCGTAAATAAGAAAGTGGAATGTAGCAGCAAAGAAGAGAAAATAGATTTTAGAGTTTTTAAAGACGGGCTAGAATTGGGGATCTTAGTCTAGTCTAGAGAATTGAAAATGATGCTAGGTGCAAGCAAACATAAGAATGTAATCTAAATCTGCAGCAACTTTTGTCTTAAATGAAAATTTTTGTAGCCGTTTCGGCTACACATAAAAAATAAAAAAATTGGAAAAAGAATCTTCCACTTTCATCTTCCTTGTTTAGCCGAAAAATAGTTTGTTATTTTTATGGGTGATGATTTGGACAGGAACTGTTTTGATGAGAACAGGAAAGGCCAAACTGAATTTATTCTTTTACCCCTTATAAGTAATATGGATTAGCTGTCCTATTAATTAATAATGGTAAAATATGATAATACCAAAATATCTCTTATTTGATTGGATTTTGATCCAATCAATAAAATATATATTCCTTATTAAGATATTATTTTATTTTCAACAAATATGTGATATGAATAACGGAATCAAAATTTAGAAATCTACTAAAAAAACTCGAAATTTGTCTATTTATGTTAATGATCAAATAAATTAAAAATATTTATTTATTTATTTATAAATGTACTATGTCATTAGTGTTAGATTTTAAATTAGCTATTTTTAATAAGAACTATGTGATGATTACTAAATATTTTTATTATGTATTTTGTCCGATTAATGACTATGTTTGTGTTTTGCAAACTGAAAATTCATGTATCACATGAATTAATATAATATTATCTTCTTATTTTTATCTAAATGATATAAATTTTTTTATGTAATTATCATTTTTTTCAAAATAAAAAGTCAAAATTATTTCATTTTATTATCTAAATGAAATAAATTCTTTCCACATTATATTTTCTTAATTTTTGTTGTTATTTTTCAATTTTAAGTTTTATATTCATGATTCCGGCTAAAATTCTTATAAATTCATGGTTTTTATAAATTATTTCCACAATTTCTTAAAGTACTAAACTACTAATTAATAAAATAAAAATGCCAGTAAAGAGAAAGATAGAGAGTAGGGGAATGTTGGCAATTAGTGTAATTAAAAAAACAAAATTATATAAGGAATGTACTCACCATATTTATGAAAGGGTAAAAAAAATAAATATAATTTATGTTTTCCTGCTCCCATCAATTTTATTCCTGTCCGAATTATTTACCATTTTTATTTGTTCTGTTTTACAAAATCAATTGTTTTTTGTTAATTTTCAGCTTATAAGGCCCATACCAAACATTTAAGCTGATTCAGGTAAGAAGGCTTTATAACTATCGTGTGCTTGTGGGCTGGGCCATTTAATGCTTACATTGGAGAAGCATTTAAATTTATGATTTGCATGTTTGACAAGGACGTATTCGCAAAAACGTCGAAAACGATAAAAAGCATCCGACTCAGAAAGGCACCGACCCTTCCTCTTCGTCAAGCAAACCACTCGAGTAAAGTAAAGCTGCTTCCCTTTTCTACTCGTTCGGTTTTAAAAACACATATTCAATATCCCATTAAGATTCCAAAAGGGGGAAATATTGAGCTCGAGTCCTCTTGTCTTGTTATTCTACTGAGATGGAGGTTTGTATAATTTATTTGATTTGATTCTTTTAATATATATTAATCTTGGTCACTTTTTCTTTCATTATTTTGTTGATGGTTTCAGTGTTTCTTTTTCCTTTTTGATTGAATAGCAAAAGGTAGTGCTTAAAATTATGTCTATGACTGATGAGAAGACGAAGCAGAAGGCAATTGAGGCTGTAGCAGAGATTTATGGTACATTTCTTTCCTTAATTTTTCCTTTTAAAGCTTTCACTTGCACTTTGAGCTTCATTGCAAAACTAAAACTGGATTAAATGCAGGAATTCTTTTTCAAGGGCAATTTTTCTTTACAAAAACTATTTTTTAGTGAGAAATATTTCAGTTTTAATTCATTAACTCGTCAAAACAAATTTGAAGTTTTTTCTTTTGAAATTTGAAGCTGACGACTCCAATTCTCTGTTTTCACAAAATCTGTCCAAACCAGAAAAAGATTTTAAAAATTTAGGAAAAATTAAGGAGATGCAACTTGGTAGGAATTTGAACCTATGAAGACAAGAAACAGAGAATGGCAGCTTTGAAAGACGAAAAGTTTAGTTGGAATTCTCACTTGTGTGCAAGATCATCTCCAGCAATGATCTAAACTGGAGAGGTCAAATCCCAATCTCACCTTTATACCTCATTAAAAATCATCTCTAGTTTTAGTAACTGGAGATAAACTAAGATAGTTTGGATGAATTGAATCAGTACAACAAAGGGGCCCAAAGCTGGCGTAAAAGCAGTGCATATTGGTGCACCATCTGTATCAGCACATTACCCATTTTCTATCCAATATTAAAAAACTAAATAACATTATCCCTCGTCAGATAATATAAAATATATCCCAATTGGTAGAAAACCCATAAAAAGAAAATGAACAAAACATGACATCAATATTTTGATCTTACAAATAGGATTGTTGTAATTTTTTTAATATGTTGTAGGTATAGATTCAATAGCAGCGGATTTGAGCAGTCAAAAGTTGACTGTGATTGGTCAAATGGACACAGTAGCAATTGCAAAAAAGCTGAAGAAAGTCGGCAAAATTGACATTGTATCGGTCGGGCCGGCCAAGGAAGAGAAGAAGGAAGAGAAGAAAGAGGAGAAGAAGGAGGAGAAAAAGGAAGAGAAGAAAGAGGAGAAGAAGGAGGAGAAAAAAGAAGAGAAGAAAGAGGAAAAGAAATAATAATAATAATAATAATAATAATAATAATTGAAAGTATTGTGCACAAGTTTAGTAGTGTGTTTTTTTTTTTTTTTTTTAAGGAAACCGATTTCGTCGAGTTTAGAACCCATAATCTTTGGGTTGATGGGATGATAATTTATCACTCTAATAGAGATGAGTTTGTCAGTAGTGTGTTTTCTCAAGAATTTGTAATGCTGAAATTGTTTAATTTTAAGCATGCAATGCTTTGCAATAGTACTGAACTTATGGATTTTATTAATATTTATTGGCCCATTTTAAATGTAAAATAAAGTAAACTAGTGTAACTCTCGTGTTGCTTCGGGATTGTGCACTGAAAGTTTGCAATATCTAATATTAATAGTAACATGAAATATCCATTGTATAATTTTAAAATTTATTATGGTAGCACAATATTTATAGATAGTTTTATCGGTTGATGACAAAAAATTAAATAAAAAGTTTAATTTCATTATGATACATAAGATATTGGTAGAGGCATATGCGAATGCCATTTTATAGGTAGACGAAAATATTATTAGAAAAAAAAAATCGAGATTTGTTGGAATACACACCAAATTCACATTGCATGCCTATACATTATTTTAGTGAATTATAAGGATAATCAGAATAATTGTCTTATATTGTATTCTGAGCATTATATTTGATAATTAGTCATGACTAATTTTCTCATTTTAGTAAGGACAAAAATTATATTTTTTTCATATTTTGGAGGATACATATATAAGTTTATCATATATCATACACATTTATTAGAGCGTACACAATAATTTTCTAATTTTGGAAGTGGTAGATTAAAATTTCGTAACTCACTCAGACTCAGCACACTGTAAACTTTCAGTTCTCACATCTATTTTCTCCGGTTTAGTATGCAAATTTTAGTCCCACCACAACTTGATACAATATATGAAAACGCTTTATATACTTACCTTGTTTCACCTATATTCAGCAATTATAGACTTAGTGTGAATGAGCTCAGATGTGCGGTGAATAACTTTCTGGACTTGCCTGAGGGTATGAAAATTTTGTGTGGGGCCCACAATTCATTTTTTTATATGAGTATAGTTATGTATAGAATCGACATGTTAACTTTGAATGACCTGCCTTATATACTGGGTAATGTTATTTGCTACATGAAATCCAATAAATATAAAAACAAAATCTTACCTACTTGGGAGACACGTGTCGGTTTCTCATCCTCCCTCCACTCAACTTTAAAAGAAGTAAAAATAATATCATATAGTAATAAATAATTCTAGAATTTTTTTTTTGACAAAAAAAATAAACTCAAAAAAATGAAAAATTATTTCCAAAATTTTTAGTTACCAAAAAAAAAAAAAAATTGAAAAAAAATGTTGCACAAAAAGTTAATTCTAAAAACTACAAAAGTATAGTTAGCAATATTTACTCATAGATACTATAATAAATAATTTCCTCAAAAGAAAAAAATGGTAATTACATTAAATATATTTTACAAAATAAATATCTACATAAAAATTAATTATGAAAGGGAATAATATATTTGAAAAATGAGCGAAAATATTAAGATTGTGATTATTTTTATTTAATGGCCTTCTTGTAATAATTGCAAAGACATGAGGTAATTTTTTGTGATTTTTTATGACATTTTTGAGAAAGAGAAAATATAATGAGTTAATAATTAATTGATATGGCCCATTATACAAAATATTGTACAAATATGATCATAGAATTTTTGTCAAATTAGTGGGGTCATATTTTTTCTTTTTGATTATTTGTAGCACTTCTTTGGTACTAAAAAGTTGAAACGGGTTTAAATTGAGCTAAACCTAGCTTTTTTATTGACCCATTACACAAAAGTTACAGAAAAAATACCACAAAGAAAAATAGATGATGGACACGTGTCAGCTCCACATCCACGCTTCCCATATTAAGCATTAATACTATATAGAATTTGGCCCAAAATAGCAATCAATTGTTCACAGTTAAATGGGCTTGAGCCGTATTAACGTTCGACAATAATCCAAGAACTCAATTCCCTATTTTCAAAACCAGGTATTGAGAAGCTCGAATCGATGAGTTCGTTCACAATATAAAACGGTCGATTTGAATTTCAGCTGAAAACACTCCTCTCTTCCACTCCCTTCTTCTCTTTCTTTCCCACTCCAAATCGGAACAATTCAGAGAATGAGAACTCGGTTTCTAGGCACGGATTTCTTCTTCGCCAAATCCAAAACTAAAATAGCAATTCATCATTTCAATCCTATTTACTTACACGCTCCTGAGCTGTCCGATCCCGATCCTGAGCTAGATTTTGGAAGCGATTCTGCAGAAATCCGATTAGAATCTGGAGTCACTAGATTTACTGTCGATAAGTCTCTATCTGTGCTATTTTCTGTGTTGCGTCCTCAGTTTCAGCATGTTGAAGCAGTAGATGAGACTGTTCTTAAAGAAAAGGTAATTGTTAAATCGAATTTTGAGCTAGAATCAATATATTTGTCTCCGATCTGGATTTTAACGAGCTGAATCTTGTGATTTGTACGTAGGAATTAGATGATTTACTTTTTGGAGAGAGAATTGAAGTTCAGGATGCGAGATTCAGTGAAGATGGTTCTAAATCGAAGATTCAACATGTAAGTATTCATATTTTATCGAGTGATTGTTAGATCTATGTACTGTCATTGCTGGAGTACTGATGATTATTTTTTGTGATTTGATTTTAGAAAATGCAATTGGAGAAGAAGCTTCAGTTTGATCTCATGGAGCTGGATCTACCTGGCGTAAGTTTAAATTTGTTCATTATATATCTAAAAAATATCTGATAAATTAATATAATAAAATAAGTTTAAAATTAAAATAGTATACAGAAATGCATGCTTGAAACAGTATCTTTTCCTTATTTATCACCAGCTAATTGAGTTTTTTTTTTCCTTTTTGTGTCATTTTACAGAGAGAGCTTGTCACAGTCAGAGCAAAAGAGCAAGGCTTGGAACTCTGCTTTGGATCCCCAAATATTAAAATCCCTCTTGTATGTTATTAAATTTCATAATAATAAGATTTATATTTTATTAAAATTTGATTCACTACTCAATTTAAGTTCTTAATTTCGTTTTATTACAGGATATTATTGATTTAGATGCAGAAATAGCGATTCCTTATGAAGAAAAGCTCTTGGAATCATTCTACATAATAGAAAAGATTCCTTTTGAGTTTGACCAGGAAAAATCCAGTTCAAATTCAGACTCCACATTTAATTACAGAGCCAAAATTACTAAATTCGAGCTGAAAGATAGTATTATTTCAGAGCAAGATAATATTTCCTTAACCATAACCGAATCTCTCAATTTCAATTATAATATTTCCTTAACCATAACCGAATCTCTCAATTTCAATTCGGTCCTTTCAATAGTTGACTTGGTCAAAGGGCCTGATCAAGAAGAGGATTTAATGCTTAATCCAAAAGAATATAAAAACCCAGATATTTTATCTTATATTTCTGAAAACCCAAAATGTGAGCTTTCTGACGATCTGAAACTGGTTGCTTTAAATTCCGTGCTGGACATGGAAATAATAAAACTGAATGATAAAAATAATATTTTGATTAAAAAAGATTCGGCTATTTACCCGCTCAAACCTGACGGGACCCACGCAGACTCGCCTTGTTCTGTTTCTTTTCAAGAAATACAAATAATGGATTTGGATAAACATGATAATAATGCTTCTGAAATATTTAATGATTTGGGAGAAATGGATGTAGATAAAACAGAAGAAATTCTGAAAGATGAAATTGATAAGGCGGGCAAATTTTATGAATCGATTATTAGTGCTGAGCTGGCGTTGGTAGATGAAACCTTCAAATCTTTACCCACACCTGTTTTCATTTCAGATGAGAAATTAAATGTGTCATTAAATAAAGTTGAGCAGGAATTAATATGTGAAATGAAACCCCGCGTTTTTTCTGCATGTGACATGATTTATTTGGACTGGCATTTTTCGATTGAGGAGACCTGTGAGAATCAAATTTTCTGTGGGTTTAAAAATTCGGTTCAAGAATTGAGTGATTATGATTTAGTGAAAGAGTTGAGTTTTCTGAAAGAGAATAATTCAGTTGATATTATCGGTTTTTTCGATGGATCCTTGGAGAAAAGTGAAGTGAGTGATTGTGATTCTAAGGCTGAAATTGGGAATAATATTTCGGAATGTTTTAAGGATGAAATTCAAAATGTGGTGCAAAAAAAGGAAGAAAAAAAAGGTGAGAATATCGGTTTAGCAAAGGCTTCGGTTTTGTTTGAGTCTATGTCTCAAGGAAATGATTTGAACTTCTTTTTGGGTGTGAGAAAAGGTGGCAGTGTTTTAAAAAAGGAGAGTTGTGTATTAACAGAGCCAATATTTATTCCAAAAGAGCCGATTATACAGCCAGCTACTGTGTTGAAAGAACCAATTATACAACCAGTTAATATGTTGAAAGATCCTTTGGTAAATTATCTTTTTCTCTCTCAGTAATTTTGATAAAATTTTAAACTTCCAATAATTGAATGACTAATCTTGTATATTCCTCCTCAAAAATATAACATTATTTTACTATCATTTGCTTATATTTCAGGAAAAAATCGCACATCCATCTAATCCACACAACAAATCAAGCGAAAAGCAAACTATTAACTCACTAATAAATTCGAATCCTACCAATAATAACCCTTCAATAAACTTTTCCTCTTTTCCTACCAATAATAACCCTTCAATAAACATTCCCTCTTTACTAAATCCCAATCCCACAATTCCCACAATTCCCAGAATTCCTAATTCCCTTTCGGACATAATCATCATCATAAACACTCAATCCACTCAAAAATCGATGCTAATATCTAGAAGAACTTCCTACCAAAAAATCCTCAACTTAGAGAAAAACGGGGCTCGAGTTGTAGAGAGAGAAACCAACATTCCTCTCGACTTAGTTTTTTCAGCCGGAATTTGTTTGGTCTGGTACGAAATGGCCTTGTTTGGAAAAATGAGTATGAATATTAATGAAGGGCCTTCTTGCATAGAAATGTTTATTGAAAATATCGCGACTAATGTGCTCATGTCTCTGAGTTATTCCTTCACCGGCTGTATAATGGTAAGTAAATAAAATATATTATTTGGGAAATTCACAAAAAAATCCCCTACATTATGCCGAAATTGCAAAAAATACCCTGCATTTTGGCAATTAAATAAATGGAGTATTTTTTTGCAAATTTGGCAATAATGTAGGTTTCTTTTGCAATTTTCAATAATACTGGGTTTTTTTGCAATTTCGTATAACATAGGGGCTTTTGTACAAATTTCTGTTTATATCCATTTCTCAAACTCTATTATTTTCAATCGTTGAGAAATTACTCAATAATAATTTTTTTTTTTATTATGTTCACTCTTTTCCATATATTTGAAGGCATAATGCAGGGTCTTTTTTGCAACTACTAAACAATTAGATTACAAAGACTAACTTTTTAATTTCTTCAACTTCTTTTTCAGATATTTGAAGGGGAAATAAACTTACTTGCAGCAGTAATGGACTTATCAGACTCACTGTACTCAGCCGCAACGAATCTAGACATGAATCTCCAAATCCTCTGCTCCCACTCCGCTGACTCAACTGATGACATCATCATGACGTGCATAACCAACCTCTCCAGTCCGTCCAATCACCTCTCTCCTCCAGTTCCCGAGTCTGAAACCCTAGCCGAATCTTTCCTTACCAAATTCCCTTCAATTAATCCCCTTTCTGCTCACGCGATTTTGCAATCAGGTGGAACATTGGTTGACTTTCTTGAGTGGTCAAACGAGAGGAGGATTCAGGCGGTTGGGAAATTTAGGGTTTCGAGTGAGAGTATGGACTTGTTTGGTGCTTTGAGTAGGTCTGGGGAGAATGGGGAGTCTAGGTCTGTTATGACTACTGAGTGCAGTTCTGTCGGCTCTGATTTTAGTAGTTCTTTATTCAGGTCGCCTCTTGAAAAAACCAAGTTTTGTGAGGATAATTTGGGTGTGGATATGAATGTGGCGGTAAATGATGAGCTGTTTTGTGGCAAGCCTTTTGATGAGCGGTTTGAAGGGGATTTCTTGGAGTTTCCGTTTGTTGAGGACCAGATTCAAAATCAACCAACTAAGAGTATAAGTTCTATTGTTGATCAATTTAGAGGGAGAAATAAGGGAATAATGAGCAGCAACAGCTCGAATTATACGGATTTCAATTTCAATGAAGAAATTGAGCAGCAATGTAATAATAATAACGCGTTTGGTGAAGACATAGCATTCAATTCAGAGCTATCTAGTTTTGCATTCAGGCCAGATTTGAGAAGCAAACCGGGATTACAAAACCCTCTCAGATTTCAAAAACCGGGATTTGATTTCCAGACCTTTCCAAGCTCAGCTGAGCTGGCTGAAGAAACCACAAGCAATTACACCTCACAAAAAGAGAATTACAATCCAAATTTCAACACAAAACCCTCCACAGTTATTGGCCTCGAATCAAAATCCCGTAATTCAAATCCCAAGCCGGGCCCGCTTTGGAGATTCCAATTCCCGGTTGGTGAAGAAACTGGGAAACGGGGTTCCACTTCCAGCACCAGTTCGAGAACTAAAGAGACTTACTGCAAGACAAGAAGCCCGCCTATAATTGACAGTTTCAGGTACCAAAAAGGAGGCGAAAAAGAATTGGGGAAAAAACAAAAAGTGGAGAATTTTCGGTACCAGGGATCTGGAAATCCGGTAAATCCGATTAAGGAGAAATGGAAGGATTTCAAGTTCCGGGAAGTTGAAATCCCGGAGAGGGAGAAGACGAAGAACCCGGATTTGATAACCCCGACTTGGAATACTGGTGAGAATAGGGAAAGGGAAAACCCGGCTTTGATTTCCCAGATTAGGAATCCTGGTGAGAAGAGGGAAAGGGAGAACCCGGCTTCGATTGCCCCAACTTGGACTCCTGTTGATAAGAGAGCCAGACAGGTATTATATTTACTAGTATTTTTAAATTTTTTTTATTTTTTGTCTCTGAAGTCGAAATGTTGCTGATTTTATTTTTCCTTTTTTAGAATCTTTCGTTTACAAGACAAGGGAAAACGAAGCAAAGCAAACTGGTGTGGCGAAAGAAAGATAGTCCTTGTATTAGCGTTTCTCTAGGAAAAAGATCTCGTGAGGATAAAGGTCGGTTTCAAAATATTTAGCATGAAATGCAGGTTCATATTTCTTTCATTAGAATTAATTTTCAGGAGATTTGTAGTGTGAATTTGATATTTGTTACATGAACTTTCAGAACTGGACATTTATACTGTAAATTCTCACGCAGTAGAAATATTATAACTTGTAGATTTCTGAGAGGAAAAAAAATAGAGGTTCTTCTTTTTCTGGAAACTTTGACTCCATTATGTAAACAAGCAACTCTCAAATGACATTTGCTTTTTGGTAGTGGGTGGCCACTAAAATTTCATTAGAATTTAGTCTTATATTTCATGATTCCTTACAATGAAAATGCTAGGTAATTAGACTTTTTTTTGAGCTCAGTAAGTTTAATCGATGTACTATTTATTTATCAAATGAAATTAACCAAGTACTTAACACTGGAATTTTGAAATATCAATCTTTTGTGGTTGGGTTCATTAACTCGGCCCAGTTATTATGTGGGCTCATTTGTGCTCAACTCAACTACCACCTCTATAACTGTAGCTAGCTACCCATACTATCTTGCTTACGTAATTGCTAACGTAATACAACGGAATACGAATCCTGCTCACAATCCACCGTCCATTGTACGAGCAGATACTTTCTGATCGTCCGTTCTGAGCAACGAATTGATGTTGTATATACCGGATGTACGCCAGGTCCAGATGAGCATTCGTCATAATGGATCAGGTTGATTCGCGCATGTGACTGGCTCGTGATCCGCGTGTTCTTTTCTTTATTTAATTTTCTTTGAATGGATGGGAATGGGAGGCACGTATCTGTCTGTCCAAGAGAGGAGGAGCATATCAACACACGACTATTTTATTGAAGTTCACCGCTACAAAAGCTCAAAATATAATGTACGTCTCAATACCCCCATAAAACATAAGAAATATCTTGAATACCCTCCTCTCTCCTAATTTTCAATAAAATGCCTAAATTAATAATTTCTCAATTTAAAAAGATAATGAAGCAACGATTGTTTGAAAATACCTTTGAAATATATGTTGAAAATAAATGTATATATTCTTATACTTTATAAGTTTATGTAAGATATATTTCATATTTTGGGATAATGAAGACTCTCTCTTCGAAAATTTTATATGGGGAGTAAAAAAAGAACGACTCCAAAGCGGTTTTCAAATCTAGGATGGAGACAGCTCTAACGGTATCTTCACCCCTCCCCTCCCCCCTCTCACCCTTCTCCTTTCTCTATTATCAAATCATATTTCCTGTTTTTTTACATCTTTCATTTTCGTCCTAACAGATCTAAACTCGTTTCGGATTTCGTCATTTAATGATTATATGAGTGGGTTTAGATTGACAGTAAACAATGTTAGAAAGCACGGCTCGCTGATTCTAGAATTGACAATATGATTGGAAAGTCAAAGTCTCATTTTTGAGTCAGCACCTTCATGTCTGTATTTTTTATAGAAATCTGGAATTAGTTTTTACATTTTGAAAAGTTAGTGTATCATGATATCTCCCTCAATATGTAACCTTTTTTTTTTTTTTTTTTAATGGAATTGAATGGTTTGCTTCCTGAGGCCGCTCCAAAATGAAAAAAATATTTTCTATATTTTGTCCAGTGAATTAGGCCATGAGCTTTTTGGACATTTGGTAAAATGAGCAGAGTGTATGTGACGGCTGATTAAAAGATCGACATGAGCACAAAGTTAATGTCTGTATTGTTGATAGACTAGAATTAGTTTCATATTTTGAAAGCTAGTTTTAAAAACTAGTGTATTATTGTGTCTTTCTTAATATATAATTTCTTTTTATTTCTTTTAATGTAATTGAACAGTCTGTTTCTCGCGACCGCTCCAAAAATATATTTTTTCTATATTTTGCAGGGGTATAATAATGATATATCTCATTTGTAGGGTTATATATAATATATTTTTGCGAGGGGGTTACGCATGAAATTTCTATCCACGTTCTCGTTTTCTCTCCCGCACAAATATCCTTGTCGTGTATTACTCCCAGTCTAATAATCATCCGTGTCAGACTCAAGCTCAGTCTAATTCTAATAATCCTCCCTCTTTCATTCTCTAATCCAAGAAAAATCAGGAAGAACTGAGAACCGAGCTGAAGAAGTAAATCAATCAAAACAGAGATGGGCGGAATAGGAGTGAAGGCGGCCCCTTTCACCTACGCGTCGCACGTGCTGGCCGTGGCGGCCGCCGTGCTGGTGCTCGTGTGGTGCGTCAGCTTCCGTGGGGGTCTCGCCTTGAGTTCTGACAACAAGAACCTCATCTTTAATGTATTGTTTCTGTCTCCTCTCTTTCTTTCTTTTTTCGATCCTTTTTTCAAAATGCTTATTGATGCTATTAGTGTAGTGATTGCTTTTGATTTACGTAGTTAATTATGATTTGGATTAAATAATAGTGGGTTTGGGTTCGTAAAATGTTAGTTGTTCCAAGATTATTGATTAGTTTTTTTGTTTTCTGGTTTCTGTTTTGTGTCTTTACCTCTTGCTTAGTGCTCGTCTTGTTTTGCAATTTGGGCGTTTTTTTATTCGCTGTGAACTGGTTGTTTGTACTTGGTACCATTTGGTTGGAGTTTTCTCTCCTATGGCCAGTTATTTATTTATTTCTCTGTTTTTTTACCGAACTAATTAATTACTTATTTGTTTTGATCATTTTATCCACTAAGAAAATCATTCGAGTACCATTTATTTGTGAGAGCCGTATAAAATCCCAATGAAAAAGATTATTGCAGTCTAGAGACTACTACATGTTGAAAATAAATTACATGATTATTAAAATATTATTTGTTTGATTGGTAAGCTATCTTGATATTGACTCTCATGTCCTTGCTTGATTTTGATGTTTGAATTTCACAAAGAAAGTGGGAGACCATTCCTATCAAGTTATATTTTTTTTCGTTGAATTGTACCTTTCAAAAAGACATGTTGTTATTTAACTTACCATGTTTAAAATTATAAAAAAAATAAGATTATGCGCAATTATTACATGTCAATTAGATAAATCATTGAAAACTTCCAAGGCCAAAAAAACAATAATCTGATAAATAAAGTTTTGAATGGTACTATTAATTTCCTTATACAAATGTCATATAAACTAGACAAAAACACCATATATAACTTGATGAAACATGAAAAATTGGATTAAGAAAGCACAAATAAATACAATTATATAATTTTGAGCTTAATAATAATCAAATTTATTTCTATTAATGCAGCTTCATCCAGTCCTCATGCTTATAGGCTACATAATCCTCGGCAGCGAAGGTCCCAAAATCTCAACTCCAATTATTTTCAAAAACCTCAATTATTTAAACAGATAAATGCACTGTTAGTTCTTGTACTTTTGCAATTTAGTCCCTTACTGTTGATTGACATGTCTGATCCCTACACTTCATAAAATTCTTGACTGAATTTACTGGGGGGCAAAAAAAAATTCTTCCTACCGTTTAGCACTGCACAAATTTTATTTGTTGGGGGGGGGCGGGGGGGGCAAATGCATAAAAATACATGTATTTCAAAAAAAAAAAATTCACTAAAACACTACTGATATATACTACTCCATCAAAATCTGTGGGGGAGGGGGGGGGACATGGTCTCCCCAGTTTCTATTAAGTTCCGTCCCTGGTCACTAATCATGCATGTTTTTCATAAAGTACATGGACTATGCATGTCAAATCAACAGTGGATGAACTAAATTGAAATCTAACTATAAGTACAAAGACTAAGCGTGCATTTAGCAATATTTTTTATTTTGAAAAAAAATTCAACCACATTTTTTATCTTTTAATATCATACGCCTCTAACAACATATGTACAAGAACCAAACATATCAAACTAATAGTACATGAACTAAATTGAAATCCATCTAAAGTTCATAATCTAACGGTGCATTTTAATTTCTAAACTAAACTAAACATATATTTTTTTTAATTACAGCTATAATGGCATATAAAACGCTTCCATTCTCTCACGACACGAACAAGCTGATCCACCTGGTCCTTCATGCAATCGCTATAGTTTTAGGCTCGTTTGGAATTTATTGTGCGTTTAAGTTTCACAACGAAAGTGGAATTGCGAATCTATACAGTCTGCACTCCTGGCTCGGACTTGGCACAATAATTTTGTACACTATTCAGGTACTTAATAAAAAAAATTAAGGGGAATTTACAAAATATCCCCTGTATCATTGGAAATTGTGAAGAGACTTTCATTATTGCCAAAATTGCAATAAAAAGCCTTACCATTAGGCGCTTTTATTAAAATCTTAAAAAAATTCATAAAATTTAATTAAGCTTTTTTTTAAAGTTTTTAATGGTAGGTGCTTTTTTGCAATTTTAGCAATTAGGGGCTTTTCTGCAATTTCCAATAACGCTGCTATTTTTTGCAATTTCGGCATAATGCAGGGTTCTTTTTGCGAATTTTCCAAGAATCAATTTACATTAAAAAAATCAACAAATAGTAATTTATTTCCATCATTTTAAATTATTTCAGTGGATCTTTGGGTTTGTCACCTTCTTCCTTCCGGTCGCAACTCCATCCATAAAACGCACGGCTCTCCCATGGCATGTTTTATTCGGACTTTTAGTTTACGTTTTTGCCCTCGTAACGGCCTTGTTAGGGTTCTTGGAAAAACTCACCTTTCTGGAAAACTCAGGGCTGGATAAGTATGGGACCGAGGCTATTTTGGTAAATTGCACCGCATTGGTGGTCTTGCTTTTCGGATTGTCCGTTGTGGTTGCGGCCGTTGCGCCGAAAGAAATTGAAGAGAGTGAAGGTTACACTCCTTTGTCAGATAATTAAATGGTATATTGTCTGAAAAAGTAATTATGTTAAAGTGGTGAATAAATGTGTTTGTTTGGGCGTGGTGTTTTGTGGAGTGAGCGTGGAATTGGTGGATCTGCACATATTATTTAGGGGTGTGTGGATGGATTTGTGTAATTTGGTTTTGACACGGGATTTTATTATATTGCAAACAGTAATATTAACATTAATATTATTAGGGAGTTGGTATTATGTTTCGTTGCTTGTAAATTTGTCGGATTAATTAGCATTCATTATTGATAAATAAGATAGCTGATAGAAAACTCATGGATAAATAACAGAATATTAGTTAGAACATTTTTCGAAAATAGCAAAAAATATGTAAATAACGGCTCTAAAGTAAGGAGAGAAATAGCCAGGCTGAAGTTCACGTTATTATTCATTATCATATTTTGGGGTTCAGATGATAAATCATGGGCTAACGAAAGCCTGTTGATGATTGATGAGGTCATCATAATCTCATGAGATTATAAAACTAGTTAGTAGTTAGGTGCCTCAGCACTATATTTAAACAAACTAATGTTCTTATTCTCCTTCATGGCATTGTGTACCATATTTTATTTTGTGAAAGCTATATTGCTGATTTCTTTGCTATACAACTTGTATTGTTTTAAATTAGGGCACTCGTTGTCTTTTTAAATCATTGTTTGATTATTCAATAATGGATTTGGTTCAATATAGATGTTTTCCGTGCTTTTGTGCTTAGCAACTGTCTGAATGTTGGGATCTCAAGTCTTAGTATTCTTCTAAAGATTTTCACGACTTGAAGGTTTGTACAAGATTTGAAGATCTTTTTAAGTGTTCTCTTTAGTTTTTATTTGTCAAAATAACTAAGTTAAACTAGATAGATAATTAAAATAACTAAAGATTTAGTTTCTGTCGGTTGGAATGGAACTCAGTTTGTTCCAACGGAATAGACTAGATTGTGTTTTGTCACTTAGTCTGTTACAACGGAACTAACTAAGTTCCGTTCGAATGAAACTGACGGCAACTTTCCATTTTTGCTGGCTGCTCTTTCCTATTTATATGGAAAAAGATTTGGTGTTCTTATCATATCTACTTCACATTGTCTCCCACACTATGAGAGCCCAATTTAGGGAGTACGGTCATATTTGAAGCTATTTTTTAAGTATCTCCTAATGGCTCCAATTCAAATCAGCTCAAATATTCAACAAACCCAAATTATTGACTCCCACTTGGCTCCCATCCATATCATCTCGCAATATTTTGATTTCGCACGATATGTTCATATTGGTATGTGTTTTGTTTAGACATGTATAGATTTATACCATACTGGTATGTGTTTTGTTTAAACTGGTAGTTTATCAATATTTGATATATAATGACTAGTATGTGTTTGTTCAAATCTGATATGAACTTCTATTCATCTGATATGTGTTTATACCTTACTGGTATGTCTTTTTTGCTTTAACTGGTATGTGTTTGTCAAAATTTTATATATAATGGCTAGTATGTGTTTGTTGAAATATGGTATGGACTTATATTCATCTGATATGTGTTTTGTTTGAACTTTGTATGTGTGTAATAACTTACTTATATGTATTTTGCTTTTACTGGTATGGACATCTATTCATTTGTTTGTATGTGTTTGTTTAGACTTTGTATGTGTTTATACCTTACTGGTATGTGTTTTGCTTACACTGGTATGGACATATATTCATCTTAAATGTGTTTATTTAGATTTTATATTTATTTATACCTTACTGGTATGTTTTTTGCTTCAACTAGTATGTGTTTGTCACAATTTTTGAAATATAAAGACTAGTATATGTTTATTGAAATCTGGTATGGATTTCTATTCATTTGATATGTATTTGTGTAAGTAAAAACCCATGAATTAAAAAAAAGTCCGATCGAAATAGCAAAAAAAAAAATATACTAAAAACAAGCACAAAAAAAAAAATACTAAAAATACCGCCGAAAAAATAAAAAAATTACTAAAAATGCACCGAAAAAAATAAAAATTTCTATTAAAAACGCACCGAAAATGTCTATAGGATATATGTCCAGCTGATCGTAGGCAACATCAAAAGACGTGCTGAAAAAATAAAAAAATTCTACTAAAAATGCACGGAAAAATAAAAAAATCTATTAAAAACGTACCGAAAAAATTAAAAATTATACTAAACATGCGCCGAAAAAATTATAAATTCTAATTAAAATGCGCCAAAAAAATTAAAAATTCAACTAAAAATGCGCCAAAAAAATTATAAATTCTAATAAAACCGCACCGAAAAAATCAAAAATTCTATTAAAAACGTGATGAAAAAGTCTGGGGAAATCTCTCCAGCCTGAGCGCAGGTAACATCAAAAAAATGCGCCGAAAAAATTAGAAATTCTAATAAAACCGCACCGAAAAAAATCAAAAATTCTATTAAAAAGACGCCGAAAAAGTTGCGCACAGTGCGCGCGACTCTGCCAGAAGCCAGCTGAGCGCAGGAAACGTTAAAAAAACGTGCAGAAAAAATTAAAAATTCTAATAAAAATACTCTGAAAAAAATCAAAAATTATATTAAAAATGTGCTGTAATAGTCGCGTGCAGCGTCCGCGACCCTTCGCGAAGGATATTTGTCTAGCTGAGAGTATGCAACGTCAAAAAAACGCAAGAAATTGAAAATATCGTGAGAATTTAAAATCTTGAGAAATTGAATGAGAGCTATTGGGAGGTAGGAGAAAAAATGTATGCTTAATTTTTATGGGAGGTAATTTAGGAGCTTTTAATAATGTCACAAATATGAGAGTTGATAGGAGATAGTAAAATGAGAGTCCAAAATGATTTTATAAATACCTCTCATTTAGGTGCTACGTGACGCTATGGTTGATCGGGAGGTAGGGAGCTTCTAATTAATGAGAGGTAAATAGCTGTTCCCTATTTATATTGAGCAGCCTCAATTTGTTTTTCTCACCTTAGAGAAAAATTAGTGAGCGTTTTGTTTGTTAGTTGATTGAAAGAGATCAGTTGTTGTTTTGATTTGACGAATCACTAAGAGTTTGCAAAGCAATTGACAACTCGAGTGTTGTCAAAACACTATTTGAATTAGTGGAACAAGGAGCCGAAGAGGCATATTCAGAGAGTAGACACCCGAGAAGGCAAAATGGTTGTTAGTGAGAACGGACGGTTACAGCTAACACAACCATCTTTCCGAATTTCGTCAACAGATCATGTATTCGGTAGACTCGTTTCTTTTCTATTATTTACTTTACTCTTTTATTATTTATCAATTAATACAATTCATCCAATAAAAGTTTGAAATCTAAAATTTGTAATATTCTTAAAGAGTAAAATCCACACTTCCACACGAAATTATGTTTATTCAACCCTCTTTAGGCCTCCCTTTAACAACAAATCCGAACCATATCGGCTCCATTTATTGCTCTAAAAGCAAATATTATTTTGGTTAATTATTCCATCATATATAACCAGCGTATTTTCCATGATGAAAAGAGAATTAGATGGGGATGGGAGCTGTGACTAATGAAAAGGCTAAAAGAGGAATTTGGACAAGGTTGGGTGCCAAAGCAAACAAAGGAGAAGAAAATGAAGAATGGTTTTGCCGACAGAAATCCTTTTCAAAATCTTTATACCATTATACCAAACAATGTTAATTAAAAGAGAAAATGTTAAAAGGGACATCCATACACCGAGGTATGAACTGGTTAAACTAAAATAAAACGGAAATATATATTCTTTCTGACGTACGAATTGTTTGTGAATATGAAGGCTGTTTTTTTAATTCAATACAAATAAGATTTTTCAGCTAAAATTTGAAAAAAAAAATATGAGCCACGATTTAGCGACTTGACTGCACAAGAGACAGGTGTATAGATGCAGAGAAATTGAGAGAATTCAAAAATTTTCAAGGAAAAATATCTTAATTTAGTTGTTCCGCACAATCTTGAAACTTACAATATGGATGGTTTGGATTAGATCAATTTAGAGCCTTCATAATCTTAAAACTTTTGATGAAAACGAGACGAGGCATTGCGGCAATAATATCTACGTTGCGGATATGTGATCTTTGTTATTTGATGAGATTCAATCAGACGAGATTATAATTAAATATTACAAATAATGAAAATTTTATTTATGCGTACTTTGAAAAAGACCTCATTTGTTATTGAGTTATCCAAGAGTGCACAAATGAATGGCTGCCGTTTGCAGCTGGTACAGAGTAGTTCGTTGGTACTCAACTCAGTTACGAAAGGTTCTCTTATATAATGAGTCAGGATCCTTTGTGGCCTCTACTCGCTGTGTGGCCTCTACTGCAAAATACTAGTAGTCAACTGCCATAGTTTTCACATTAAAAAAAATGAAAATATCTTTATATTAAATATATTTTGAACTTTGCGACTCCATATGTTACTGAAAAACAAGGAATGGAAAATTTGGACTATATCCTCATGCAACGGTATATCGTGCAACTTGTTGAGTCCGAGCTGTCTACTTGGTTGGAAGAGGACCATTTGGCCCCACAACAGCTACATAGTTTCGAAAAAAAAATGCAAAATTCAAATATACGAAATAACGGATGGTTGGCTGGTTGATTATTGTATGTATAAACCTACCTTTCAATAATTAACAGAAAGTTCTTATATGGTGGTGCTCTTTAATAATTTTCTATTCTTACTATTAAATCAGCCTTACATCATATGGACCCCTGCCGTCGAGCAATTACAACATAAAAAAAATATTCAGAACACATTATGGTCTTCTTTGGATACTTGTTACGGCTAGATTTAGTTTTCACAAATTAGATAACAAATAATATTTATAAAGTAACTTAGCAAATGGTAAGTCAGGTCAAACCCCAAATGAAACGGGGAAATCTATTTGGGTTTGATCAAATAAACAACAACTTTCAACGAAAAAACAGATTAAGCTGTATTGTTCATAAATTCAAAGATAAATAGATGGTCAATTGTTTAATTAAATCACAACACAACTTTTATAGTGACTCTTCTTCATAACATAGTTTACATAATTTCTCTTATGTATTCAATCGAGGGAAAATTTAATTTGAAGCTATAATGATATGGAGTTCAGTATGAAAATGAAATTCAGTTATACATGAAAAATTTAATAAGAAAATTACTATATTTAAATAATGATAATTTTTATGAGAATAAAAAAAATATCTTTTTCTTAAAGAAAGGGAGAAAGAAAAAGAACAATAATATGAAGGGACAAATTTAAATACATTATTTTAATTATAAATCGTTTGGACTATTCATTTATGTAGAAAATAATATTTTTTTTAGGAAATGTAGAAAATAGTGTCACTTATTTAAATCTTTCAATCTTACTTCCTCAAAAAAAAAAAAATCTTTCAATCTTACAAATTATTACTAATTACTATGTTGTTGACACCAAAAATATTAATCCTAACCCCTTATTTTTCACCCTCTCATGGAGTTACATCATCAGTTTTATCTTAACCGTTAGATCAAATTTTTTATTAAATATTAACATTTTATTTTCTCAAATTTATTGATATTTAATGGCAACATGTGTGTGGTTATTAAAACATAATCATATAATTGGTTGAACTATTATTTTGTGTTTTATTATTGATTTAGTGAGAACCGTTGAATTTGTTTCTCGTCATTAGATCTTAATCGATGGTTTCAATGAATTATGATCCAAAATTATGTTAAAATATTGATACAAATAGAATATAAAGAGTTCACTCATTAAAATATAAATAATTATTCTTTTCTATTATTTTTTTCTTTTTTAAAGTTAATCATCTATAATTAAATTTCACGTAATTTCAACTAAAATATATGAAATAAATTAACTTGCATTTTTTTTCGATCACCTTCATCTAAGCCTCGATTAATACTTGATTTATTTCTCTAATATAATATATCAAGATATAACAACATAAGAAAGCCAAAGGAAATAAAAAAAAGGGATGACATTTTAATCGTAGAAATCTTAAAGCAAACATAAATTAAGATCATAAATTAATTATCCAAATTATTTAGTCGGTAATTATTTTTTATTTTTTCTGAATTTATCTTTTATGTTCTTTCTCATATGTAAATTTATTTGTATAGAATTGTTCGTCATTACAAAATTAGATGTGACATAGAAAATATTTTGTATGAATAATCCATGGATATAATATCGTAATGTAATTCAAAATAATTTTAAATATAACCAACTTACTTAACATAATTATTATATATTATTTATATACAATAAATTTATTTCAAACTTTTATTATGAATTTTTATAATTGTACATTATACATTATATATTAAAATAAATAATAAAATTGATATAATCACATCGAAGCGCCAATATTATCCTAGTCTCATTAACTGTATGATTAAAATTACAATGCTTGAATTTAAAATAATTAAGATTGCTTGGCATATTTAGATTACTAAAAAATAGTTGTAGAATAATGAAATATAAAGATTGGAACCCACAATATTTGATTCATTTTGTTTTAAGCTCGACTGGGTTGTGGAGTAATATTAATTTTCAAGATGGTAATTAATCAATAATTTATTTTGTTGAATAAAGAATTTCTTTGTCCCATTTTATTTTTTTATATCAATGGGATTTTGACTCATGATCTATTATCTTAGCATTCAACATGAACCTATTGGCTAATTCAACCATAACTTTACCTAAAGCATGTATAAACATGTCAAAATATGCATATATCTGATGGCATACGGAAGCGAATAATTGAAAGAGCAATAAAAAACTAAGATACGATACAAGATGAGTAGTACTCAACTCAAGTAATAACTTTATTGATAATTGATTGGTTATTTCTTACAATAGCTAATAGACCCTTCATATAGGCAACGTCTGAGGGGTTGCCAAAAGAAACAATGACCTTATTTCTAAATTTGCCCTATAATACTACTTAATATAAAAGATAAAATAGGAAATAAAAGATACATGGTAATAACGAAATCTTCTTGCCAAGAAACCTTATTCCCAAGAAATCTCCTTCCTAATTTATAATTATGGAAGGTTGAACGCCTTCATTCGCTCCAGCTGCGCGTAAACTCGTCCCGAGTTTATTTCTTCATCTTCATTATTTGGAGTGAGATCTTTAAAATTGAAAATGACTTTCAATACTAAGACTCCATAATTTTCTAGAAGCTTAATCTTGTAAGAGTTATCATTGATGCGTTCAAGAACATTGACAGAGCCATCAACACGGGTTTTGATCTTTCCAAGTCGGCTCGATATGAAGCAGTCCTTACTGGTATGTGTCCCTGCTAAATTTCCTTCTTTGAACCTACCACGCTTACGCTGCCTCTTATTGCTCCTTTCGTGATTCGTATTATGTCGTAGAATTCGATATCTCAAGGTATACCACTTCGCATCCTTAACAAATGGAAGTTCGGGAGGTATTTCATCTAGGATAAAGTCTTGGAGATCTTCAAGTAAATGTTTTGGTTTTGTTGGATCACCCAGCTTTGGGTTTTGAGAGATAATTCATTTTACTACCTCAGACTTCTCAAATTTTTCATGAAATGGGGTTTTGATGAGAAAGATATTATTCTCTGCAATAACTTGATTGGGTAAATCTTCCAATTTAAACGGTTTGAGTATTACATTTTTTTCTTTATTCTTAAAAGAATAGATATTTATAAAATTGTTATGAGAAAGTTTATGGTCGTATTGCCAAGATCCATCATGGAGTAAGTGACATGCATCCATAGGTACTACGTGATAACAAAACTCATCTCGTTATTTAGACCCAATAGAAAAACTCACTAAACACTTTGTTCCTATTTTAAGAGAGTTTCCATTATGAATCCATGATAATTTATAAGATCCATAGTGTTTCTCGTCTTGTAAAAGTAATTTATCAACTATAATTGTTGAAACAACATTCTCATAACTACCATTATTAATAAAAGTTTGACATATCTTACCATGAGAAGTACACTGCGAGTGAAAAATGTTAGAGAACAAATTCGTAGTAAAAGCTCGTTGTGTCACTAGTATCTCTCCAAAATCTGCACATGTCAGTTCATCAGTATCTTCTGGATAATCATCGTAAATCGCTAGGGGGTCAAAAATCATCATTTCTTTTATAGGATTTTCTCTAATAGTGAATATTTCTTGATTCGGATAATTATTGACGATGTCATCGGTGGGATGTCGGTTTCCATATCAGTCGACTTATGATAGTATTCTCTTTGATGGCGATAAGGTGGAGGACATAACTCATCATTTGAGATGGCATGTTGTCGATTATGGAAATAATTCATGTTCTGGTTGGGGCAGCTTGAAAATTCGTGCCTCGGTCGGCGGTCGCGGCTTCGATCAGGGGTCGAATTAGTTGTCAAAGCTCGTTGCGGCACCAATAGGTCTCTGGAATCCGCAAACGTCACTTCCTCGGCATCTTCTGGATCATCGCCATAATATGCCGGGGTGTCAATATTCTCCATCTCTTCTATGGATTCTCCGAAAACAGTGAATACTCTCTGATTCCGGCAATCTGATGTGATGTGTCCATAACCTTTGCACTTGAAATATTGGGTTGCTTTTCCTTTGGATCAAGTCACAATGGTGCTTTTCCTTTGGTCACACCCATTCGTCGCAACCTTATGGATGTGACATTTGGATCGTATCCGTTGGTCGCACCCTTTGGTCGCAATCTTTCGTCGCGTCTTTGGATATGACATTTGAATCGCATCCCTTGGTCACACCCGTTAGTCGCACCCTTTGGTCGCACCCATTGGTCGCATCCATTGGTCGCAACCTTTCGTCGCGTCTTTTGGATGTGACATTTGAATCGCATCCCTTGGTCACATCCGTTAGTTGCACCTTTTGGTCGCGTCCGTTGATCGCAACCTTTCGTCGCGTCTTTTGGATGTGACATTTGAATCGCATCCATTGGTCGCACCCATTCGTCGCAAACTTATGGACGTGACATTTGGATCACATCCGTTGGTCACACCCTTTAGTCGCACCCTTTGGTCGCAACTCTTAGACTCAACTTTTGGATCGCTTTCCTTGGTCGCACCTTTTAGACGCAATCATTGGTCGTAACCTTTGGATCATATTTCTTGGATGCAACTCTTGGATGCAACACTTGGACGCAACCTTTGGATCGTATCCCTTGGCGGCATCTTTTGGACACAACTTCTGGATCACATCTATTCATCGCATATTTTGATCGCATTTCTTGGACACAACTTTTGGATCACATCATTTGATCATATCCTTTGGTCGCATTCTTTGGATGCAACTCTTTGATCATATCCATTAATAGCATCTTTTCTATTATTAATATGCAAGCTTTATAATTATAAATCAAAATTATAAATGGTATCTAAATAGTATATATCACATATATACCGACTCAATTTAACCGAAACACGCACGATGCTCTGATACCACTGTTGGGTTTCAGACGTGCATAACGCAGCGGAAAATAAAAATTTCGTCCAAAACCAATCCGAGGATCCGTGCGTATCTGTTAAATCAAAGAAATAAATCTTAATAATACCTTTCGGATTACGCTTAATCCGTGACGCTCAAACCATGCATATTGTCCATGCGCCTCTAAACCGGTTACCATCCTAACCGATTTTCGGTCCGTCTAGGCCGTCTAGGTCGGGTCGTGCGGAAGTCATCTACCGCACACACAATCGGTCTCCACCAAAACTCTCAACAAACTGTTATCATCTTCTTAGGCCGAATAGATCACAAGCGCCGAAAGTATGAACGCCTCTACTGGTGTCCACACGAACAAACTTCTTAAAACGGGAAGAAGAACAATATATATGCTAGTAGCTTGCTCTCCTCTTGCATACGAAAACTTTTCTTATTTTATCTCACAAAAGATGTATATAATTCCTCTCATATAATCGCACTCTTTCATTTTTGTCATACAAAAAGAAAGCACCCTTTCATAATTTTGTCATACAAATTAGAAAGTATATGTTCTCTCTTTTGTCTCACAAAGGATAATGAGAAATAATGAGAGAGAGAATGATGTGTTGTGTTATGAATTTGGAGCCCTCTATGTACTTATATAGAAGTGAAGAGTCACGTCTCTTCACACTAAAAGATGTGTATGACATCACTCATCATTATCCATATGCCATCATCTAGACTCTTCTAGATTATATGATCTTTTGTGTTCATAGTCTTTATATATATATATCTCACATCTTATCACAGTGTTATGACCACCCGGTTAAAGGCAGTGTTAGATTATATTAAAGTATAAAATTACTCATGTTGGGAACCGAGACAATCTCAGGTCAAAGGACTATAAATACTTTATGTTACAAGAATCGCTAATGACGTAAAACATGTAGCATTCTTTTGGTGGGTCACTCCAACATATGATCTCTAACATATACCTATGTTGATGACTTGATAACTATTTATCCGTGATCAGTAAAACATAATCATCAGTCAACTAATATACTGGTGTTCATTTATAGCTTGTATATAAATATATATTTATATGTATCTGCAAGTATATTTGTCTCCACAAATATCCTATAAATGACCAGGGACGATTTAGAATAGCATTCATAACACTTTATAGTTTTACTATCAAAGTCACGCACTTTAATGGCATAAAGCTGAATTGCATATTCATGGTCTATTTTAATTATATTAAAATAACCTATACGCACATATTATATGAAATATCTTAGAATAAATATTATATTTGTTATTACAATCCATCATCTAGGTCACAAATACTTTGGCCTAGGGCATAACACCATTAATCTCCCGCTTGCACTAGGCCAAATCAACCAAATATCTCATACTCGTTGATCTACAAGGTATCACATACCCATTGACCTAACATGATCACCATCATTTCCGGGATTGGGTTCTTAAATGGATTATCAAACATTGTCATATGCAAATACTTTGCATATTTTTATGTCCACCATAATCTAAGAATAACACTTTATCCTTCTCAAGTATATAATCATACTCTTGTTATTATTTAGTGACTTTCACTAGAATTAAACTTATGTGTGCTTGTTGTACTTAATTCACATCACATATAATTATGCTCCCACTGAACTTCTTGTCAACATAAGATTTATCTTTAATTTTTTTTTTGATAAAACCAAACTGTTTGGTTATTTCATCAAATAATAAATTTTCACATAGAGATGTTTGCGTTAATTCATAAATGAATTCATTCAACTTGCAAACTCTTTTCAAAATTTATAGGATCGAAAAAACTCTAAGAGTTGTATCATATACATGCTTTCGTCTGCTTCTATTAAGAAACAACGTCTTGACATCCACTTGGCATCTTTTATAGTCATACTATGAACATATGCCCAAGAAAATTCTGAAATACATAAGCATGATGACTTAGAAAAATATTATCATAGTCTATACTATGGGTTTAACTTAACGACAAATCATGCATTATATGTTTGCACATTATCCTTGTCGGTCTTTCTTTTAAAACCGTATTTACATCTGATGGATCAATCAAATTGAAAACTTGATTGTCTGACATGGATTACATCTCAACTTTCAAAGTCTCTAACCATTAGAGCCTTGACTCATCATAGTCTATTAGTAGAATGTGGACTCATCATCTATGAGTACGAAATTTTTATCATTAGACACAAAAAATCTATATTTTTCGGGCCTGCGATAAATTTTAATAGATCTACATGAATACACTTATGTTATATACTCAGACTCTTCAACATCTTGAGAGTCTAGTTGATTAATTGGAGACTCAATCACTAGTTGAAATCTGAATTAATTTCCATCCGAGCATTACTGTCGGTATGTGGAATTTGAACTTTTCAAATTTACTCCCACTAATTCTTTTGGAAACACTTCTTCCAAAGAGATATAATTTTCGAGTACAAACACATTGTTCTCATATTAATTATAGAAGTAATATCCTTTACTTTTCTTAGGATATTCCACAATAAGCACTAATCCGATTAGATGCATGATGCTTCAATTAAGTATCATATCCTCAAATCTTGATAAAAGATAATCTGATACACCTACCACTCCATATCGCATATGGAGTCTTTTACAACTACTTTAGATGGAATTATATTCAGTATGAATGCAATAAGAGCGTAACCCCGAAAGAAATAGAAGATATATTGACTCATCATAATCGAACTATATCTAATAAAGTTCGATATCATTATCATGATCATCAAACACTTGGTTCTCGACTCCTCGATCTCATCAAAGAAATTTGAATTTTCAAAGCCAAGTTTATTGTCTACTTCATTATTTGAAAGTTTTGAACTTTTCAAAATATTCAAATTTATTGTTTGAATAAAGTGATGAATTAGTTTTCTCTAGCACCTTCACTCATTGATGAACATACATCACTATGTATGAGAGCCAATAAGTAACTTGCTTTCACCTTACTTTGTGAAAGACGTATATGTCATCTTGTCTGATAAATAAGTTACACATGTTTTGAAATGATTCAAAATCAAATGAATTTGAAAATCCATCTTAATGGATTTAATAAATGTTCATCTTATTTAAGTAGATCAAGCGACAATACTAGATTTAAATTCTTAATATTAATGTTATAGATAGACTTATAATTATCTTGTTCGATATAACACATAAGGTAATTTTTCTATTGGAACATTTCCAAAGAAAATTGACATTTGTGAATGGTGAAATTATTATTCTCAATAATAAATTAATAACCATTCATAGATAAACTCGAACTATAGATAATACAAAATTTATTGTCGACATTAAATAACAATTATTTATGTCGGCGATAAGTCCAAAAGACTGTAAATAAATGAGTTACTTGAGAAAATGCAACAACTTTTGCTACATTTGTCACTCATATGTTAACATCATATTTACTCAATAGTCTGCAACTTTGTCAGCACATTTTCATAAATGTGTGATTCACATCGTGTATCTAATACACATGATGTGAAATAGACAAGTTAATTTCTATAACAAAAATACTTGAAGCGATAGTCACACTATCCTTTCATTCCCTTTTTCATATCTTCTTGAGAAATTATGGTTTCTTTCAATGAACCAATTCATTACGAAAGATACCAACTTCTTACTTATGTTGGGACAACACCTTACCCTTATCTTTGGGATTACTCTTTACGATTTTTTATTGACAATACTTGTCCATGTTCATTTTAACGATTATAAGCATCTTATGCTATATGTCCTTCTCAAGGACCTATTGTGAGACATAAATAGATATATTATTCGAATTAAATAATATGTAAAGACTATTATTCTTTAAATATTTCATATAATGGCTCCCACTATTTTTTAATCAAATCAATAATCCTCAATCGCATTGATTCGGAAACTTTCAATTCATGAAGTTTCATAGTGAGACAAGATCCATATTTCAATGAAGTCCTAAGTGAGTTTTGGCTCATCGCCCAAAATTTAACTTATTTAGGTAGGAATAATTCCAGTTGTATCTCATACAACTCTTGAACAACATAGGATAAGCATCATATGCCCGACGTATATATCCTATTGTATGTCCCGAGCCCAAGTCCGACTTGATACCCTAGTTAAATCAAACCATGTCTAATCATCGGCAAAATAGTACCCAACACACTCAGCTTTGGCATGACCTATGTTGTCTCCCATTTCCCGCATTCTCTCCTCCTAAGATTGTCCCTACATACCCAGCTTTGGCATGACCTATGCAGGGTCAATCAGAGTATCGAGAGATTTAGACTTATGGAAGACATTTCATAACTTAATATTATTTAGAGGGATTTTGAATTTAATATTATATGTTATTGTGCAATCTTCAAAGAACATCACATGTACCAATAGAATAAAGATAATAACGATGATATATCATGGCCTTGATCTTTATGAACTAACATAAAGATTTTCTAATATATATTTCATTTAATGGCTCCCACTATTTTTTAATCAAATCAATAACCCTCAATCGCATTGATTCGGAAACTTTCAATCCATGAAGTTTCATAGTGAGACAAGATCCATATTAATTAAGTCCTAAGTGAGCTTTGGCTCATCGCCCAGAACTTAACTTATTTAGGTAGAAATAATTCCAATTGTATCTCATACAACTCTTGAACAACATAGGATAAGCATCATATGCCCGACGTATATATCTTATCGTATGCCCCGAGCCCAAGTCCGACTTGATAGCCCAGTTAAATCAAACCATGTCTAATCATCGGCAAAATAGTACCCAACACACTCAGCTTTGGCATGACCTATGTTGGCTCCCATTTCCCGCATTCTCTCCTCCTAAGATTGTCCCTACATACCTAGCTTTGGCATGACCTATGCAGGGTCAATCAGAGTATCGAGAGATTTAGACTTATGGAAGGCATGTCACGACTTAATATTATTTAGAGGGATTTTGAATTTAATATTATATGTTATTATGCAATCTTCAAAGAACATAACATGTACCAATAGAATACAGATAATAACGATGATATATCATAGCCTTGATCTTTATGAACTAACATAAAGATTTTCTAATATATATTTCATCTCCATGAAATTTTTCTTAGATTGTATATGAAAATCTTATCTCCATGTATAGAAATCAATGAACTCTTTCATCGCCATGATGTGTGGTTAAAAATGAACTTGTCATCTTAATGATGTATTCATGATGGACGATGAACTCATTCATCTCCATGATGGATGTGTTATGCCTAATGAACTCTTTCATTATATCAACACGTATCAACAAATATATCAAATATAAACATAATCATATTATGTTTCGATTATTTAATCATTTATAGAATATATATACATATAAGGCTTACGAATACGAATTCTGGGCACGGTCATCATTGTCAATATTTGACAAGACAAAAACCAATATTTGATCTGGTCAACATTTGACTAGGTCAACGATCAACATTTGATAAGATCACCAGTCAATAATCAACATTTTGACTAGGTCATGATCAACTTTTGACCAATTCAATGGTCAACAGTCAAGGGGTAAACTAGTGTAGTAAACTGTCAACAATTAACAGTCAATACAATCAACAGTCAACATAGTCCACTGTTAACACAGTCGGTCAACAGTCAACTATCAACATTATCAACATGGTCAACACCTGGTCAACTTTGTCAACACACATTTTTCGACACATTAATACATCATAGGCATCTTTTCATGAATTCAATACATCACATGCTACTTTTCATAAATTAATGAATCACATGCACCATTTCAAAAAGACAATTCATGGTATGCACCCTTTCATGAAGACACAACTATTCAAGAGGTCGCAACTCTTGCGATTGCACCTTTTCGGTCGTACCTCTTAGTTACGCCTGTCGATTACACCCGTTGGTCGCACCTCTTGGTCGCAACAGTTAGTCGCAACCTGTTGGACGTGATATTTGGATCATATCCATTGGTCACACCCTTTACTCACACCTTTTAGTCGCACACTTCGGTCGCACCCATTCGTCGCAACCTTATGTACGTGATATTTGGATCGCATCCGTTGGTCACATCCTTTAGTCACTCCCTTTGGTCGCACCCATTCGTCGAAACCTTATGGACGTGACATTTGGATCGTATCCGTTGGTCACACCCTTTGGTCGCACCCTTTGGTCGCATCCGTTGGTCGCAACCTTTCGTCGCGTCTTTTAGATGTGACATTTGAATCGCATCCCTTGGTCACACCCGTTAGTCACACCTTTTGGTCGCACCCTTTGGTCGCATCCATTGGTCGCAACCTTTCGTCGTGTTCTTTGGATGTGACATTTGAATCGCATCCCTTGGTCACATCCGTTAGTCGCACCTTTTGGTCGCGTCCGTTGGTCGCAACCTTTCGTCGCGTCTTTTGGATGTGACATTTGAATCGCATCCCTCGGTCACACCCGTTAGTCGCACATTTTGGTCGCACCCATTCGTCGCAAACTTATGGACGTGACATTTGGATCACATCCGTTGGTCACACCTTTTAGTCGCACCCTTTGGTCGCAACTCTTGGACTCAACTTTTGGATCGCTTTCCTTGATCGCACCTTTTAGACGCAATCCTTGGTCGTGACTTTTGGATCATATTTCTTGGGTGCAACTCTTGGATGCAACACTTGGACGCAACCTTTGGATCGTATCCCTTGGCGGCATCTTTTGGACACAACTTCTGGATTACATCTATTCATCGCATCTTTTGATCGCATTTCTTGGACACAACTTTTGGATCACATCCTTTGGTCATATCCTTGGTCGCATTCTTTGGATGCAACTCTTTGATCATATCCATTAATCACATCTTTTCTATTATTAATATTCAATACTTGAATACTCTATATGCAAGCCTTATAATTATAAATCAAAATTCAATACACAAAATAGTATATATCACATATATACCGACTCAATTTAACCGAAACACGCACGATGCTCTTGATATCACTGTTTGGTTTCAGACGTGCATAACGCAGCGGAAAACAAAAATTTCATCCAAAACCAATCCGAAGATCCGTCTAGGCCGTCTAGGTTGGGTCGTGCGGAAGTCATCTACCGCATACACAATCGGTCTTCACCAAAACTCTCAACAAACTGTTGTCATCTTCTTAGGCCGAATAGATCACAAGCGCCGAAAGTATGAACGCCTCTACTTTTGTCCACACGAACAAACTTCTTAAAACGGGAAGAAGAACAATATATATGCTAGTAGCTTGTTCTCCTCTTGCATAAGAAAACTCTTCCTATTTTATCTCACAAAAGATGTATATAATTCCTCTCATATAATCGCACTCTTTCATTTTTGTCATATAAAAAGAAAGCACCCTTTCATAATTTTGTCATACAAATTAGAAAGTATATTTTCTCTCTTTTGTCTCACAAAAGATAATGAGAAATAATGAGAGAGAGAGAATGATGTGTTGTGTTATGATTTGGAGCCCTCTATGTACTTATATAGAGGTGAAGAGTCATGTCTCTTCATACTAAAAGATATGTATGACATCACTCATCATTATCCATATGCCATAATCTAGACTTTTCTAGATTATATGATCTTTTGTGCTCATAGTCTTTATATACATATATATCACATCTTATCACATAAGATAACAATATATTTTGTGACATTCTTATGCAACTTATCATATAAGTTGCTAGGATATTCTGCGCCCGTTTCAGTTTGGTCTTTGTGTGTGACCCTGTAGGTTCACTTAATGTTGGCAATAGACTTAACGGTCTATAAATCATGAGCGGACTCTAGCAAGCCATCATGACTACCCAATTTTAGTGAATATCGGTGATCCGATTTACCTAATCAACAATCACGTATTTAGTCCCTTTGTCACACGATATCTATATCGATCATAAGACATGTAATACGTCATCCTTATATTAATCAAATAATATTTCTTGATCCCAAATTAAACTGAACAAGAACAAATGACATTAATAACTCTTATTAATTCATTTGAGTATGGACATACATTTCTTCAGTTCAATTCATCAAGAGGCCTAAAGATATCTCTCTCATTTATGAGAGGAACAAATCCCGTCTTGATTGCACTCATCCCTCTACATGATTCATTGTATATCTAATCATAACCGTTATGACCACCCGGTTAAAGGCAGTGTTAGGTTATATTAAAGTATAAAATTACTCATGTTGGGAATCGAGACAATCTCAGGTCAAAGGACTATAAATACTTTATGTTACAAGAATCGCTAATAACGTAAAACATGTAGCATTCTTATGGTGGGTCAGTCCAGCATATGGTCTCTAACATATAGCTACGTTAATTACTTGATAACTATTTATCCATGATCGGTAAAACATAATCATCGATCAACTAATATACTTGGTGTACATTTATAGCTTTTATATAAATATATATTTATATGTATCCGCAAGTATATTTGTCTCCACAAATATCCTATAAATGACCAGGGACGATTTAGAATAGCATTCATAACACTTTATAGTTTTACTATCAAAGTCACGCACTTTTATGACATAAAACTGAATTGCATATTCATGGTCTATTTTAATTATATTAAAATAACCTAAACGCACATATTATATGAAATATCTTAGAATAAATATTACGTTTGTTATTACAATCCATCATCTAGGTCACAAACACTTTGGCCTAGGGCATAACACCATCAGACCCGCCATAAGAATGCTACATGTTTTACGTCATTAGCGATTGTTGTAACATAAAGTATTTATAGTCCTTTGACCTGAGATTGTCTCGGTTCCCAACATGAGTAATTTTATACTTTAATATAATCTAACACTGCCTTTAACCGGGTAGTCATAACGATTATGATTAGGTATATAATGAATCATGTAGAGGGATGAGTGCAATCAAGACGGAATTTGTTCCTCTCATAAATGAGAGAGATATCTTTAGGCCTCTTGATGAATTGAACTGAAGAAATGTATGGCCATGCTCAAATGAATGAATAAGAGTTATTAATATCATTTGTTCTTATTCAGTTTAATTTGGGATCAAGAAATATTAATCGATTTATATAAGGATGGCATATTACATGTCTTATGATCGATATAAATATCGTGTGACAAAGGGACTAAATACGTGATTGTTGATTAGGTAAATCGGATCACTGATATTCACTTAAATTGGGTAGTCATGATGGCTTGCTAGAGTCCGCTCATGATTTATAGACTGTCAAGTCTATTGCCAACATTAAGTGAACCTACAGGGTCACACACAAAGAACAAACTGAAACGGGCGCAGAAAATCCTAGCGACTTATATGATGAGTTGCATAAGAATGTCACAAAATATATTGCCATCTTATGTGATAAGATGTGATATATATGTATATAAAGACTATGAGCACAAAAAATCTTGTAATCTAGAAGAGTCTAGATGATGGCATATGGATAATGATGAGTGATGTCATACACATCTTTTAGTGTGAAGAGACATGATTCTTCACCTCTATATAAGTACATAGAGGACTCCAAATTCTATATACAACACTTCATTCTCTCTCTCATTTTTCCCATTCTCTTTTGTGAGACAAAAGAGAGAAAATATACTTTCTAATTTGTATGACAAAATTATGAAAGGGTGCTTTCTTTTTGTATGACAAAAATGAAAAAGTACGATTATATGAGAGGAATTATATATATCTTTTGTGAGATAAAATAAGAAGAGTTTTCTTATGCAAGAGGAGAATAAGTTACTAGCATATATATTGTTCTTCTTCCCGTTTTAAGAAGTTTTTTCATGTGGACACTGGTAGAGGCGTTCGTACTTTCGGCGCTTGTGATCTATTCGGCCTAAGAAGATGAGAACGGTTTGTTGAGAGTTTTGGTGGAGTCCGATTGTGTGTGCGGTAGATGACATCCGCACGATCCGACGTAGACGCATGGACAACACACATGGTTTGAGCGTCACGGATTAAGCGTAATCCGAAAGATATCTTTCAGATTTATTTCTTTGATTTAACCGATACGCACGGATCCTCGGATTGGTTTTGGACGAAATTTTTTATTTTTCGCTGCGTTATGCACGTCTGATCCCAGTACTAATATCTTTACGGAGCCCTCGGAGATATCGCACAATCATCTGTTCTTCAGGTTCGGATACTACACACTTCATCATAAGAAAATCGAACTCCTCTATATAGTCATTAACGATTCGATCATCCTGCTTCACATTTTGGAGTTGATAAAAGGCCTCCTGCAAGTAGCCGTCCGGTTGAAATTTCTTACGGAGTTCCCTTTTCATCTTCTCCCACGAGCGAATTTTCGTCTTGCCTTCTCTTACTCGTCGTTGTTTGACTTGCTCTCACCAGATGGAGGCATGCTTCGTTAGTCGGATTGCCATAATCTTGACCTTCTCTTCGCCAGACACCTCTTTGTAGTCAAATGTGCACTCAACTGTATGGAGCCAATCAATGAACTCGTTGGGTTGCATGCGTCCTTCAAAAATCGGGATGTCTGTGTTCACATCAATAAACTTACGGTGGTGCTCTCTCCGATGGCGGCGGGGTGAAGGAGAGAACTCGTCACTGGAATTAGCGGATCGATTGTTGTGGAAGAGATTGATGCTGTCGTCGGAATTGCTCGAAGATCCGTGCGTCGATCGGCAGTCGCGGCTTTGGTCAGAGTTGCTGCTCGGGATACCGTGCCTCGATCGGCGTTCGCGGTGACGATCAGCGATCTCCATTGACGCAAGGCACTCTTGGAGTTGTTGTATCTGACTTTTCATCTCTTCAACCATGCGATCCTTCGCATCAGCTTCTGGAACCTGATGGGTGGCGGCGGCGGCGTTATGTCCTTTGCGTTGACGAGCGGCGGCCATTGAACCTGCTCTGGTACCAACTAATGGCGTACGGAAACGAATAATTGAAAGATGAATAAAAGACTAAGATACGATACAAGAGTAATAGTACTCAACTCAAGAAGTAACTTTATTGATAATTGATTGATTGTTTCTTATAATAGCTAATAGTCTCTTTATATAGATAAGGCCTGAGAGTTGTCAAAAGAAACAATGACCTTATTACTAAATTTGCCCTACAATACTGCTTAATATAAAACATAAAATAAAAAATAAAAAATACATGGTAATAACGAAATCTTCTTTTCAAAAAAGCTTATTCCCCATTTATAATTATAATTTATAATTATAAAAAATTGAACGTCTTCAATATCCATGGTTCTTACATCACTAATTGTGAAGCCGCATGAAATAATCACCAAGGAAATTAGTTCCCATTAACAAATATTGATTGAATTGGTAAGTGGTAACATTTAAAATCAGCATTAACTTAATAATATGAAAGGACAGAAAAGAAACTACTAGACTTACACAAGCCTTCAATTAATCATAAAAAACATGATTAAGCACATCACAAGCATGTCCATGACATGGAACTATCAATTGCCGACATGAACACGATGCATTTATGGATATCTAAATTAAATCTTTCCCTCTCAAATGTAAAGCCTAGTTAACTCACCGCCCACACTGAATTAAATCAAAGATAAGAAAAGAAGAAAGATCACCGCTCACATTTATCTCAAAGCCTCCTAATTCAATAGCTCAAAATGAAGAAGAAAAAAGATCGCACTATTCATCCATACGTGGATCTATTCTGCTGCACTTGCGTCCTTTATTAATTAAATTAATTTTTTTCAAAAGAACAAAAATTCAAAAGTTGAAAAACCAATATCTTGGAGAATTAGCTAAGATAATTATCCTAATAATATAAGTTGCCGTCCCAATCATTTGATATCTTCATATCAGGACAGGCTGGAGCCAAATTGCGACACGGTTTAAAAATAACGATATTTTATGTTCCAAATTTACCAAGTACGCTTGCATATAATACCAAGGCTGGCTGGCCACCAAACTCACCGCACCGAAGGCCCCACGGGAACCCTGCCAGCTATGACCACAAAAATATATGAATTGCATAATGCACTTCTCTCTGGAAAAATAATAATTAATAAATTATAAACCCTTTATTTTTTTTATTAAATAGATATACAAATCAATAAATAAACCCTTTCTTCCATGACAAAATCAATGCATAAAAGGTGTTTCCAGAGTTTCTGCTTTACAATATTTATTTTTCATAAAAAATGAACTTTGCTATGGAAGAATAATTAATAAATATAACCCTTTATTTTTCATCATATAATAAATATATAAATAACCTTTTTTTCCATGACAAAGCAATATATAAAAATGTTTCCAGAGTTCATGCTCTATAATGTTTATTATTTTCTGAAATATATCTTTGTAGCTGCAATTTAACGCCTCAGTATTGATTAATAATAATTATACTAATTACTTTTTATATAATTTTGAAGAAATTTGAAGAGAGCTTGAATGTTGTCTCTCTTCCAAATATAATTTTCTTTATATCTTACTAAATAATAATATTTGGAGAGTTTATATATATATATATATATATATATATATATATATATATAGAGGATGACTAAACAACTTGTACACGCAAAGTCCGGATTTTACTTGTGATTTTGCTTGTGACCAAAATTCATCAAAATTCAAATTTCAACCGTACGGATGGGATATATATGTTTTGAATATGATGTAGATTAATTTTCACAAGAATCGGAATATTATATCATTGCCATCATGTATCATCAAAATTCATCAAAATATATATAATATGTATTATATATATTTTGATGAATTTTGATGATACATGATGGCAATGATATAATATTCCGATTCTTGTGAAAATTAATCTACAACATATTCAAAATATATATATTCCATCCGTACGGTTGAAATTTGAATTTTTAATCATATATGTAGTATTTTGGTCACAAGCAAAATCCGAATTTTGCTTGTACAAGTTGTTTAGTCACGCTATATATATATATATATATATATATATATATATATATATATATATATATATATATATATATGTATAATCAATACTACATGATCAATTGGATTTGGAACACAGTTAGTCATTCGTGATACACGAATAATACGGTTCGCGATACATACGTGTATAATTTGTATTGAACGTTTTCTAAATCGGTCAAATATTCGGTCAAACAAAATAGAGATGGTAATGATTCGTTAATTCGGCTCATTATTCGGAATAATTCGGTATATAAAATATTATAAATATAAATTTTTTATTTAGAAATAATTGATAAAGTATTATTATTTGGTTAAAATTAGGAAAATATGGGCTGAATTTTTGTCTTGTAAAAAATTCACGAATAAATACGAATTATTGAAATTGAGGTTTAAATTTCACGAATTTTTAAAAATTTGAATACACATATAATACGTGAATTATTTACGAATTGAACAACTATGATTTGGAATAATAATCATATGGAATGAAAGCCTTTTAAATTCGTAATATTATGTAGGTGATTTTTGGTAATAAATAGGCAAGAAAACGGCGATTGGGATCCAAGGAGAAATGACCGTTGAGTGGGGCCACTGATGACGTGGTCCAATCAGGTGATGAGGTGTCGTTTCCTCCGTTAATTCGTTGTTTTGGCGCCACATGTGATCCTAACAGAATGGACTGCTGGCTCATTAACCAACACTAACAGCTCCTCAGACAGATATCCATTCTTTTGGATTTTTTTTTCTGAATCTCTCTCTGTTTTTCTTAATTAAGCAAGACAGAAGTGCTTAAATATTAAAAAAAGCTTGTACATGTTGCTTCACCCAGAATTGTACATTAAGTAACCAGTGCATATCTTCTAAGGGTCATGTTTCCTTTTGCACTTGTGAGAATTTTAGTTTCATTTTTGTTGTCTAATTTCATAATTATGTCCAATAATCCTTTCAATCATTCATGAAAAAAGAGACACCATGGAAAAATAAATAAAAATGTAATAGTAATAATAAACAAGTTTAACAAATTAAAGAACGTATCTTAGTACTTTGAACAAATATACAGTACAAATATATTTTTTATTCTATAGCATTATTTTCTAAAAAGATGATGGTTTTAAGTTTGCAAAAATTCTTTTTGAGAGAATAGGTGAAAAATCTATTTTAATTTAATTAATAAAATAAAAATACATTTACGTATGCTTATGCAACCTTTCATCTTAATTATGTTATTAATTATTATACACTCCACATTAGTCTACGTATGCTTGCTAAAATTATGTTACTTCATCGTGTGGAAAACAGGGTGGCAATTTGGAGTCCCATAACAGGGTTGAAGGAAATTAAATTAATTGCCTGATCACCTACTTATATTTATTTAAGCACAAATTAAATTAATCATCCTTCAGAATCCAGTAAATTCTACTACAAAAGAATCCAGTAAATTATCATTATACCCCGCCGCACTCGTTATATTCTTCCTACAGCCAAAGTTAGTTGTCTGTTTTTTTGGTAATTTCACCTCTATAATTGGAAGAAGAATCCGAGCGTCATTTTCTGTCAGACTAACAAAACAACCACAATCCTTTCTGCTGAGCTTATCTGGCTATTTTGTTATTGGCAGTAGAGAAAGAGAAAGAGAGGAACTGAAAGAGAAACAGAGAGAGAAGAGAGAAAGAGCGATGGCTGAAGAAGAAGCTAAGAAGGTTGAGGTTGAGGTTACATCTGAGCCAACTCCGGCCGCCGCGCCAGCGCCGGAGCCGACCAAGGACGTGACGGAGGAGAAGGAGGTGATTCCACCACCACCTGCGCCTGAGGAGGTGAAGCCCGATGATTCTAAGGCCCTTATAGTTGTTGAAAGTGAGCTTCTTCTTTTCTTCTTTTTGTTCTCTGTTTTTTCTTTGTTCTTGACAGAGTCCATGGCTTTTGCTTGCTTTTGTTAGTGGAGTTTATTTTCTTTAATAAAGATAGGAAGAATGATATTTTGAGATTAAAATGGATAGAGATTTTTTCTTATGATTTATCTACTTACGAATTTGAAGATGTTTCAATTGATAAATGACGTGAAAAGGGATTTGATACTAAGCTCAAACTTAGTGGAACACCTAAAATTTTATATAAATTCTTTTTTTTTTCAATTTATATATTTCCTTTTCCTTGTTAGTTCTTACATCTCTGTCCTTTTATGTTTCTGTATATCTTTTTTTTTTTAGAAAAAGCTTTATCGATAGTTGGAAAATATTTTTTATCCAGATTTTCTTTCTGAAAACTACTAGAAGCTTGTATTTTGATTTTGATTATTAAAATTTTGTTCCTATCTTGATTTAGAGCAAATAAAAGAAAGATTCCAATCTATCAAATTGAAGATTCTGAATTTCGTCTCAAAAGTTTCAGTTATAGCTAGGTTTGAATATAACACTTCCATAGAAGGTTGAAAAGTTCTAATTCAAATGGATTTAGGCTAAGTAGAATTAATTCCATTTTCCCTTTTTGTGTGGATAAACAATCTGATAACAATCTTTCAATCATCGTTAATATATTAATTTATAAACTTTTTTGCTTACAATTAATTTACAACGAATTAGAAAAAAATTGCTTCCTCTGCTAGTTTCTAGTTTTTACCGAGTGGATATAAATTTCTAGAAAGAGGAAACTTTGTTTGCATTCACACTTGAATTAATCCCTGTTTTATCTCGAGTCGACAGGATATTATTTTATTCTATCAAATTATTTGCTTTACTGCCTACGTGCCTTTCAGTCAAGGCTTTGTTTTGCTTTACCCTTTCAAATTTGCTTATCGCCTTAAAATTTTACGTGTCCTTTTAACTTTATTATTTATGCCTTAATTATTTCTGCCTTTTGAAGTTCATGAAAGCCCACAGTGTTCTACCTAGTAAAAGTCCAATATTTAACTGTCAAAAGGTTAAAATAGAAAAATGGCCATGAAAATAATATTAACCTTCCATACTATACTAAAATAATTTTTCTCTAATCCTTGTTTCCTAAATTATTTTTCATCAGAGCCAGCTGAAAGTCCTCCAGAAAAACCTGTAGGTGGTTCTCATGACAGAGGTATAATTTCTAAATTATTTCTAATTAAAAAATTTATTTTATCTCTTATTTGATTGTTTTATATATGATTTGTGAAGAACCAATTTATTTATTATTTTATTTTCAGATGCGGCTCTTGCAAGGGTGGAAACTGAGAAGAGAATGTCCTTAATCAGGGCATGGGAGGATAATGAGAAAACAAAAGCTGAAAACAAGTTAGTTTTCTATTTTCATTTTTTTTTGATAAATAGTTTTCTATTTTGGTTTATCTATTTATTTATGTTTATACAAAAATTATATATACTGAATCTTTTATGTTAAAATGAAATGCAGGGCGACAAAGAAGCTATCAGCCATTTTATCTTGGGAGAACGCAAAGAAGGCATCCATAGAAGCCGAACTCAAAAAGAAAGAGGTTAACTTTTTTCTAATTTAAAATAATAAAATCAATCAATTTTTTACAAATTGATTGCTATTTCAAATTGGCCCATCGATCATAATCATGATGGAACGCCTGAAAGGGCCTTATAATCATCCAAAGTTTACGAAAATGACATCATTAAAAAATCCTTGATGATCAATACCTCTATTATTATTTAAATGGAAATAAACATCCAATTAAGCAAATAAAGTAGGAAAATTCTTAAAATCCCCTAGCTTTTTCGAATATTTAGAAAAAAAACTCACTTTTAAGATTCTCCAAAAAGAATCCATGTAATGTGGATTGATTACCTTACTATATTTTATATTATTTTACAATACATTATTTTATTTTACAATTTTATATAAAATATTATATACACATGTAGGTAGTAAAAGTTTTCAATCAACTTGGCTTTTTTTTTGTGGAAAAACATAAAAGTGAGATTTTTTAAATATTCAGAAAAATTAATGATATTTTTAAGAACTCCCCAATAAAATACGTAGTAACATATAATTTTTTTATCATTTTTTTATCAGGAGGAGCTGGAGAAGAAGAAAGCGGAATACGCAGAGAAAATGAAGAACAAAGCATCGTTGATTCACAAAACTGCGGAGGAGAAGCGGGCAATGGTGGAGGCCAAACGCGGGGAAGAAGTGTTGAAAGCAGAGGAAGAAGCGGCCAAATACCGCGCCACCGGCCTCGCGCCCAAGAAATTACTTGGTTGCTTCGGAGGTTAATTAATTAATTAATATATGTTTGTTGTTTGGTTTTAGGGTTTGTGTTTGAGTTTGAGTTGGTTATGTTGTTGAAGTTGGGGTTGGTTGGTTGGTTTTATAATTTTGGATATGTTTTTTTTTTTTTTGTAAGTGAAGTGTTTGTTTGGTGTGAAAAGTGTGTATATAAGATTTCAAGGGGTGATGCGTATTTGTTTTGTGTTTAGTTTGTTTTGTGTTTTGATAACATTGATATTGTATGTACTTTAAAAGGAATTATTTGTTTGATATTTAGTTTGTTTTGTGTTTTAATGTGCATGAATATAATTATCATATTATATAATTGAAACTATTGTAAAATTAAACATAACATATAACAATCAGTGTTGCATATAGCACGTTATATTACTGATATTGTGTGTTATATAACCAATATAGTACGATATAACTGCTTAATTTGGAGATCAAGTCTTGCACGCTTCTATAGCGCGCTATTTTCAATTGTATTATTTAGGGTAGATTTATACAAAATAAAAGGAATTTAATTAAAAAACTTATTCAATTAAGATATAATTAATTAAATCATTTTTTATTGAGAAATAAAACAAGAATACTCTCTTCGCCACAATTCTAGTACTTTTGCTATTTTATGTATTAATGTTTATTTGAGATGTTTGTTCTGAATACTGTTAATTTAAAGATTATTTTTATAATACTATTGATAATTAATTGCACCATCCGCTACAAAATAGAACATCCATTATATCGATCACTATGGTGTTTGCTAAGAGCTACCCGCTATAAAATATTCTCAACGCGGCAAACCCTTAATTAAGCACTATTTGCAATATTGATAACAATAAAATTGGATGACACATATCTAAACACCATGATGGATATACAAGATATTACAAAAGAAATATTAGGGAAGGAGAATTGTGCAAAAGAATATAAAGAGATTGTTGTTGAGAATAAAAGGGCTCTACAATTTTTTAGATATGTTGCCTTAAACAGATTAATTACTAAAAAATTAGCTCCTATCGTCATATATTCTGGCAGTAGATGTGGAAAAATTATTTTTTGAAATGTCAAAATTTTTATCTGTTTTAGCAAGGAAATTATTATAAAAATTTGAAAAATAAGATCTACCGTCAGCTTTTGGATCAAAATTATTTTTAACCTCAACTTTATTTTACAATCTTATATAAAATAGTACTCTATGATTCCAGTTTCGTTTTAATTTTCCTACATTCTCCATACATTTACTTAATAGGTTGGATCAAAATTCTTATTAACCTCAACTTTTATTTGTGCTAAGAAATGGATTATGTATTAAGACATTATTATTTATTCAATAAAGGTTCTTTCTTATATATATCTGTGTGTATGGGTTGTGAATGTATATTTCTTATATCAACCAAGAATGACACTTCGGGTTTACGTCATCAAAATACGTGATTATGATAGTAGAACTGTGAACCAACGAATGACATTCTAAACTATCCCTAGTGATATGTAGCTGCATGTTTATAGAGATAAACATACTTCAAGTAAGAAGCTACATATCCACACTAGTATATTCGCATGTTGGATGATCATGTTCTGTTGATCATTGACATAGAGATGTCAAGTCTGGAATATAGGTACGTGTTAGAGAATACATACTTGACTGACCACACTATGAGAATATGCATGGTATATGTCATTAGTGATTCTCATATGAATAGTGTGCTTGTTCCTACGACCAGAGGTCACCATGGATTCCTGTATGAGGAACTGTATACTTTAATATGATCTTACGTCATCCGTAACGGGATGATCATTAGGGTCATAGCTAGGTATGCACTGAATCATGACGAGAAATGTGAGTGACCAAGATGGGATTTGTTCCTCTCGTCATGAGGGAGATATCTCTGGCCCCCTGATGAACTAGGACTGAAGGAAAGCATGGCCATGCTCAAAATGGATTAACATGTGTTGTTAATATCATTTTGTATTTACCCAGTCTAATTCTCGATCAGGAAAGAGACTTTGATCAAACTCAAGGATGACATATTACCGTGCCTTGTGATCAAGATGTATATCGTAGAACAAAAGGAATAAGCAAATGTCTATTCAGATAGGTTTACGATCGCTGATCATTTCATTTAACATGGGTAGTGATGACATCAGTCTAGAGGTTACTCATGACTTACGATCTTTAGAAGATCGTTGCCAGCGTTAAATGGAACCTACACGGTCACACAATGAACTCCATTCGTACGGGATGAATATGCCTCAAAACAGTTATACATATGATGTATAAATTGGTGAACGAAATAATCAATTATTGGATAATTGATTGAACAAAACAGTGCCATTCCGTTGGCAACGGAATAGTTCCGTTCCCAACGGAATATATATGGAAACTGTAATAACCTTAGCTGCCAAATATATCGTTATGGAAATACCTATTCCGTTGGCAACGGAATAGGCGCAGATTAGGGTTTTAGTTATAGTAATTGAGCAATTGTTCGCCTCTCTCTCTCTAGTATAAATAGAAGGGCAATGTCTCTCTATTTGACACACAACTCAGAAGCCTAAGAGGCCGTCTTTACACAGAAAAGAGAGAGAGAGTTTTGAGAGATATTCGGAAAGTATTTCCGGACTTGTCTAGCCAAGTCCGGTTATTCCGTTTGAGTGAAGTTCGCGTGGATACGAGTAGAGGTTCTCTACCTTGAGAACTTGCGAGCGATCTATCTTCATCCCTAGGAGAAGAAGCTATCTCTCGAGCCGAGCTTCAAGAAGAGTTTCGCGAGCCGAGCTTCAAGAAGGAGTTCTTCGAGCCGAGCAATAGGAAGGAGCTTGGCGAGCCGAGCTTCGGAAAGGAGACGATTGCGAGTCGGAAAAGTTCAGACCTACATCCGTTCCTTATCTCGCGGATCAGGAAAATCCGAGGTATAAATTTTAATGGTTAATCTCGTACTTTATTCCCTTAACGTAGATCCTAGGGCGGGTTAAATCCATAGGTTCCGCTGCGTATGTAACGTACATGGCTATGAATTTCCCAACAAGGATCCTATGTCCTTCGTATACGTCCGCAAAAATCCCAGCCTAAGCCGGGCTTGAGTTTCAATTCTCCATTGTTCAAGTGGTGTCTTTAACTACTGGTACTAGCAAAATTGTTGACTACCTCAAACTTTAACCCAATAAACTTTTTGCAAAAACAAAAAGAAAAAACTCCTTATTTGCACCACGTGAGCCGCTTTTAGGGGTTTAACCCATTCGGTTAGGCTAATATCATATTCATATCAATATTATTTTTTCGCATACAAATACGAACACAGATTCGATTCAGGTTTTATCGAATATGAATATTTATATGGATATCCAAATATGGATAGATCACGTCTTTTTTCAAATATATAGTTAACTATTAACAACAATATTAACAACAATATATAGTTAACTATTAACAACAAAATATGGAGTGAATATTAATCATTTTAATGTTTACCATACGCATATTCAAAACTATTAAAATATATGAATATTTATTCTTATACACACCCATACTCATATTCATATCTAATATATAGAGTGAAATATCTGAAAGCATATAATATCTGAATTACAAATTATTCAGATACGGTTATTATCCATATCTGTTCGGATATTATCTATATCATAAAGCCAAATCCATTATTGAATTTGTATCCATATTCGGCCGGATAGGAAAAGTTTAGTCGAATATAGATATTTGTGAATACAGGTCAGTTGAATATTATTCTATCGGTTTCCACCCCTAGCCGTTTTACTAATATAATACCAGGCTACTATAAAATGATAGAGGTTAAAAATATGAAGCAATGCAGGATTTTAGCTGCCAAATTTGTTATAACATACATTGATATCATGTTGACTTATAAATTCTTGGAGAGGATGAAATATATGTAACTTATAAATTTATCACAAAATATAGTAAAATTATCATATATATAAAATCTAGAGGGAGCGGCTGCCCCCTAATCTCCCCTAATTCTATTAAGATCCGATGGTGGAATTGTGAACTGTTTTCTTGTGCTGCGAAATATTAATGCGTGTCTCTTGTCAAGCAGCAGTGGTGGTTATTGTTCTGATATCATAATTATCATTTCATTTTATTTTCTAGATTAGATGTGGCGTGATCTCACATAATTATTTCATTAAATAAATAAAATGAGATTTTAATAATTTTAATGTTATTACCTTAGGCATCTTACCATACCCGAAAATATTAAATGACAATCTTAAAGAAACAGTAAAGATGGGCTAACATGCGTCTATATGGCCCATTATATTAATGTCCATGCCAAGTTGGCCCATATAAAACATTTTAGTTTCTGAGTTGTCTTTATTTCATTTTAATTTTAATTTTTGAGCTGTCCTTTGTATTTCATTTTTTTTTTTTTTTTTTTGAAAATTCTTATTTTTCCGAAAAAACAAATGAGCATTATTCTTTGTTTTTTTTTCTCTTTTAATTATCCTTTTTGAGTCTAGTCAAAGCTGGATCATATCCATATCTGCTTTTTCTTGTGCTAGAATCACCCTTTAAATGCATTTCTTATTTAGGTACAGCAATTTCTGCTCTCTATACAGGAAAGTTCTTGTTATGGAAACAGAGTTATCATATGTTCAATTAATTGACTTATATACTTTCATTTAAAATAGTTACTGAAATAACTTCACACTTATTATTATTATTATTATTATTATTATTATTATTATTATTATTATTATTAGGTATGGTCGACGAAATGGCCACCGTAACTTCGTTAACCAAATAAATGCTTTATTATCATCAGATACAACCTACTTTTTATATAAGATTTGATTCAATGAAACAGTAAAATAAATATATACATATTAGATCAGCTCCATAATTATAAATATCATTACTCTAAACCCCTTGTGCCGTTTCAGGCTGTAATTCTAATTCTCATATAATATTATGCAATAAGCTACGGTGACAAATACAAAAACACTGCCAGAGACAAACAGCCTACGTGGCTCTTCTCTCTCCTTCACGTCAGATCATGAAAATAGAATGAAACAAACGGACCCAATAAAATCTCTCTTTTTAATGATTTCGTTCAGAGAAAAATGAAACTGCTTAATTGGTAATCGGATCCAACCCAATAAGGATTTATGGGATTTAGGATTCAGAATTTATAACTTTTTTTCCGTTTTTATGGTTTAATAATAAATTGGTTTTGTTTTGTTTTTTGTGAATTTGAGTTTGTTAGGATGATAAGTATTCTTGAGCATGTATTAAGATAACATTATACTGTATGAGTATGTACTATAACTTACATATATTTTAATTGAAAATAAATAATGAGTATGAATTTGTGTAGTACATTTTTTAAATTTCTTTTGCTTTATGAATGTGTTGAGAAAATATGATACATCTACAAATATTTATGAAAATTTATGAGGAAATTGTAACAAAATCTAACAACTATTTATGTAATGAGAGAAAATCCAATTCAGCCGTTTGCTTTTTCCCCTAACGGGTTCGTTTGTTCCTTTCTATTTTCTTGGTCTGACGTGGAGGAAAGAGAAGAGACACATAAACCATTTGTCTTTGGTAGTGCTTTTGTGTTTGTCACCGTAGCCTTTATGTGATACGTGGTAAATTGATAGCAAATGTACAAAAGTTATAGCTGGCTCATAGATTGAGAGGTACAGAGAAAGGAAGGGTAATTAATTGTGTTTGATTATATTGGATTGTATAATTAGTTATAAGAGAGAGCTTTCTGCTAATTTCTACCTAACTATGTGCAGATCTGCTCAAAGAGTGCGGGATCCGCGGGTCCTAAGTCACGGTGAGGAGGGGCCAAAGATTGTCAAAGAATGGCTCCCCGATTACTTTGACGAACTCCGGAAGCGGCAGGAGGCTATCGAAGTAACCGATCCTAACCTTAGGCATGAGGGCCAGTTGGACCTCAGTGAAATACTTTGATTTGATATAATTGAAGAAAATTTCCAAACATATGGGAATGCTTCCGATTTTGTTTGAGATTTCATTGAGTTTCTTTCCAACCTAATCTGATTTCTTTTTTTTTCGAGGTATGCCCCTTCCACTCTGTAGGGCCTAGGAAGTCCACGGGTACAACTCTACAATCAAATTCCTATAATTCTTTACAATACTACTCCACACTACTAAGCAACACACACAACTACACTTTTATACTACTACTCTAATATTGTTAGTAGTATACCTTAGGCCAATATAATTTAGAGCTAGATGTATGGATTGTGTTGAACAAACATTATGTTTATTTACAGATATTTTTTATAATAAGTGCATAATGATTATTTTATTCTTATTAATTAAAATGAACCGTGAATAAGCAATTCAACTTTATATCATCGTAAGTATGTGACTTTGGTAGTAAAACTATAAAATATTATGAATGTTATTCTAAATTATCTCTAATCATTCATAGGATGTTAATGAGATAAACATACTTTTAGATAAGCTATAAATGTACATCAGTATGTTAGTTGACTTACGATCATGTTTTACTGATCATGGATAAGAGTTATTAAATCATTAACGTAAGTATATGTTAGAGACCATATACTGAATTGACCCACCGTGAGAATACTACATGGTTCGTGTTAGTAATATGCCCTAGGCCAATATATTTGATACCTAGATGTATGGATTGTGTTAAACAAACATTGTGTTTATTTAGAGATATTTTATATAATAAATACATATTGGTTATTTTATTCTTATTACTAAAATGAATCTTGAATATGATATTCAGCTTTATATCATCAAAGTAAGTGACTTTGATAGTAAAACTATAAAGTATTATGAATGATATTCTAAACCGTCCCTGATCATTCATAGGATGTTTGTGAGACAAACATACTTTATGATAAGCTATAAATGTACATCGGTATGTTAGTTGACTGATGGTCACGTTTTACTGATCATGAATAAAAGTTATTAAGTCATTAACATAAGTATATATTGGAGACCATATACTGGATTGACCCACGTGAGAATACTACATGGTTCATGTCACTAGTTATTCTCAGTAAAGAATGTATCTATAATCATTAGACTTGAGATTATCTCAGTTTCCTACATGAGAAATTTTATACTTTAATATAATCTAACATCGACTTTAACCGGGCGGTCATAAAGATTATAATTAGGTATATACTAAATTATGCGGAGGAAAGAGTTTAATTAAGATAAGATTTGTTCCTCTCATAAATTGAGAGAGATATCTTTAGGCCTCTTGATGATTTGATTGAAGAAACGCACGGCCGTGCTCGAGTGAATTAATAAGGAGTTATTAATGTCATTTCATGTTCAATCAAATTCGGTGTCAAGAAATATTTCTCGACCAACGTAAAATTGACACATACCATGGCTTATGGACAATATAGATATCGTGTAATAAAGGGATACAATGCACGAACATAAATTAGGTTTGATCGAATTATCTATACTTGCTTAATTTGGGTAATCATGTTGTCTTGCTAGAGGCCGATCACGATTTATAATCCGTTGTGATTATTGCCAACATTAAGTAATCCTACATGATCACACACAAAGAATAAGTATTGAGACGTACACAGAAAAATCATAACTTATGTGATAAGTTGTATGAAGAGCTACATAGTCAAGTGACACATCCAATCCTACATCTTATATGATAAGATGTGTTGCATATATGGTTAGATAGTGTAGGATTAGTGCCCTAGGCAAAATCTTTTTGTACTAGGAAATGGATTATGTATTAAGATATTTTTATTTATTCAATAAAGGTTGTTTCTTATATATCTGTGTGTATGGGTTGTGAATGTAAATCTTATATCAACCAAGAATGACACTTCGGGTTCACGTCATCAGAATACGTGATTCTGATAGTAGAACTTGAACCAACAAATGACACTCTAAACTGTCCCTAGTGATATATAGGATGTTTATAGAGATAGACATACTTCAGGTAAGAAGCTACATATCCGCACTAGTATATTCGCAGGTTGGATGATCATGTTCTGCCGATCATGGACATAGAGATGTCAAGCCTGGAATATAGGTACGTGTTAGAGAACACGTACTCGACTAACCACACTATGATAATATGCATGGTATATGTCATTAGTGATTCTCATATGAATAGTGTGTTTGTTCCTACGACCTGAGATCAGCATGGATTCTTGTATGTGGAACTACATACTTTAATATGATCCTACGTCATCCGTAATGGGATGATCATTAGGGTCATCGTTAGGTATGCACTGAATCATCGCGAGGAATGTGAGTGACCAAGATGTGATTTGTTCCTCTCGTCATGAGGGAGATATCTCTGGGCCCCCTGATGAACTAGGACTGAAGGAAATGCATGTCCATGCTCAAAATGGATTAACATGTGTTGTTAATATCATTTTGTATTTACTATGTTTAATTCTCAATCAGGAAAGAGACTTTGATCAAACTCAATGATGACATATTACCGTGCCTTGTGATCAAGACGTATATCATAGAACAAAAGGAATAAGCAAATGTCTATTCAGATGGGTTTATGATCACTAATCATTTCATTTAATATGGGTAGTCATGACATTAGTCTAAAGTTACTCATGACTTACGATTTTTAGAAGATCGTTGCAAGCGTTAAATGGAACCTACACGGTTAGACAATGAACTCCATTCGTACGGGATGAATATGCCTCAAAAACAGTTATACATATGATGTATAAATTGGTGAACGAAATAATCAATTATTGGACAATTGATTGAACAAAATAATACCATTCCGTTGGCAACGGAATGGTTTCGTTCCCAACGGAATATAAATGGAAACTGTAATAACCTTAGCTTCCAAGTATTCCATTATGGAAATACCTATTCCGTTGGCAACGGAATAGGCACAGATTAGGATTTTTAGTTATGGTAACTGAGCAATCGTTCGCCTCTCTCTCTAGTATAAATAGAAGGGAAGAGTCTCTCTATTCGACACACAACTCAGAAGCCTTAGATGTCGTCTATTACACAGAAAAGAGAGTGAAAGTTTTTGAGAGATATTCGGAAAGTATATGCGGACTTGTCGGCCAAGTCCGGTTATTCCGTACGTCTGAAGTTCGCGTGGATACGAGTAAAGGTTCTCTATCTTGAGAACTTGCGAGCGATCGATTATCCCTAGGAGAAGCAAGGAGGTCGTGAGTCAAGCTTCAGGAAAGAGAAGGTTGCAAGTCAGAAAAGTTCAGACCTACATCCTTTCTTCGTCTCGTGGATCAGGATGATCCGAGGTATAAATTTTAATAGTTAATCTCATACTTTTATTCCCTTAACGTAGATCCTAGGGCGGGTTAAATCCATAGGTTCCGCTGCGCATGTAACGTACATGGCTATGGATTTCATAACACATAGTTATCATGAACATAGAATATGAAACTTATGGACTATATAGGCACAAGAGACACCCCAAAAAGAAAGGTGAATAAATATTATTTTCGTCCAATTTTGTGAGACAAAAAGGAGAGAAAAATCCGAAAAACCTTCTCTTGTTATTTCTGTGAGAAAAATGAAGAACGAATACTAGCATATATCGTTCTCTTTCCATTCAAAGGGGTTGTTCGTGTGGATACAGGTAGAGGACGAAGCGAAGTGCGGCGTCTTTGGATTCGGGTTGAAACCGTGGTTTTGTTTGGAGAATCGGTTTGTTTGGAAAATTGGTTTATTTGGAGAATTGGTTTGCTTGGAGAATCAGTTTGTTTGGAGATCGCTTGGATATCGATCTGTGAGACCGGTTAGGCGAAACATTCAAAGGATCGGTTTGGAAACCGGTTTGGAATCGGGCAAAGAAAAGCGTCAACCAAATTCGCTTTCGATCATTACAGATTAAGCGTAATCCGAAGGTACAAAGTTATGAACTTTTCTTTGATTTAATTGTAATTCATGGATCCTTCTTTTGATTTTCGAATACGATTTTATTTCGTTTTTGTTTTTCCGCTGCATTATGAACGGTAGAAACCCAACAGTTCGTGTCATTAGTTATTCTCAATAAAGAAAGTATTTATAGTCCTTTGACTTGAGATTTTTTTAGTTCCCTACATGAGAAATTTTATACTTTAATATAATATAGCATCATCTTTAACCGGGTGGTAATAAAGATTATGATTAGGTATATAATGAATCATGCGGAGGAAAGAGTTTAATCAAGATAGGATTGATCATCTCATATAATGAGAGAGATATATTTGGGCCTCTTGATGAATTTGATTGAAGAAATGCACGGCCGTGCTCGAGTGAATTAATAAGGAGTTATTAATGTCATTTCATGTTCAATCAAATTTGGTATTAAGAAATGTTAGTCGACCAACATAAGGTTGACATGTATCATGCGTTATTATCGATATAGATATCATGTAATAAAGGGATACAATACATGAACATAAATTAGGTTTGATCGAATCATCGATATTTGCTTAATTTGGGTAATCATGATGTCTTGCTAGAACCCGCTCATGATTTTATAATTTGTTGTGATTATTGCCAACATTAAGTAAACCTACCGGATCATACACAAAGAACAGCTTTTGAAACATGCACAGAAAATCATAACTTATGTGATAAGTTATATGAAGAAATATATAGTCAAGTGCCACATATAATTATGCATCTTATATGATTATATAGTTACCATGTACATAAAACATAATAACTTATGCCAACCCTTAGGGAGATAAGACTATATATGCACAAGAGAGACTCAAAATATCAGATTAGAGCATTCATTATCTTCATTCTATTTTGCGAGACATAAAGAAAGAAAGAAAGAAAGAGAGAAAGAAGAAATCCGAAATTCATCTCTCTTGAATTTTCTATGAGATAAAAGTGAAGAACGGATACTAGCATATATCGTTCTTCATCCGATCAAAGGGTTTCTCATGTGGATACTTGTGATTCGGGTTGAAATCATGAGTCAGTTTGTGAATTGGTTTGAGAATCGGTTTGTTTGGAGATCAATTTGTGAGACCAGGAATCGGTTTGAGAATCCGGTTTGGAACCGGTCAAGAGAAATGTTTAGCTGAATTCGCTTTTACGACACAGATTAAGTATAATCTGAAGGTATAAGTTTATAAGTTTTCTTTGATTTAATTATAATTCACGGATCCTTCTTTTGGGTTTCGGAATCGAATTTTTAATTTTTCGCTACATTACAATGTGAGAAACCCAACCACCCCCCCCCTAAAGTATAGCAGGGATTAGTTATGGTGAGCTTGTCACGTAGTAGGTTGAAGTGTTTTGTTGTAAGTTCTTTTGTTAGGATGTCTGCAACTTGATCATTGGTGCTTATAAATCGAACTTGAAGAGTTTTGCACTCAATAAGCTCACGAACGAAATGATAGTCTATCTCGATGTGTTTACTTCGTGCATGAAACATTGGATTGATGGGGAGATAGGTCGCCCGAATATTATCACACCATAAAATCTGGACTTCCCTTTGGAAGATGTGGAGTTCTCGTAGCAGGAATTGTATCCACACGAGTTCGACAGTGGCCATGGCGAGACTGTTGGGTTTCGGACGTTCATGAACGCAACGGAAAATAAAAATTTCACCCAAAAAAAATTTGAGGACCCGTGCGTATCGGTTAAATCAAAGAAACAAAATTTAAAAATACCTTTTAGATTATGCTTAATCCGTGATGCTCAAATCATGTGTGCCGCCGAGCGCCTTTAAATCGGCTATCATCCAAACCGATTATCCATCTGTCAAGACCACCTTTGTCAGATCACGTTAAAATCTTCTACCGCACATGGCACCGATCTCTACCGAAACTCTTAAGAACCCGTTCTCAACTTCTTAGGCCAAGCAAATCACAATCGTTGAAGACACGGACGCCTGTACCGGTATCCACATGAACAAACTTCTAAAAAGGGAAGAAGAACAATATATGCTAGTATGCATGTTCTCATCTTGCAAAAGAAAAACTCATTTTTTTCTTTTCTACTCATTTTTGTCTCACAAAAGATATATAAATGGACTAAAATTCCTCTCATATAATATCACACCATTTCATTTTTATCATACAAAAGAAAATGAATATTTTTTCTCTTTTGTCACACAAATGAGAATGAGTAATTATGAGAGAAAAAGAATTATGTTGTTCAGAATTTTGGACCCCTCTATATTCCTATATAGAGTGGAAGAGATATATCATTTCACATTAAGATATGTGTGTGACATCACCCATTATTATCTAGATAACTCATCCTATCTAGATGATATCATCCATCCCAATATGATTTTCTGTGTCCATAATCTTTACATATAATTATATCACATCTTATCATATAAGATGACAATATTTTTTGTGACATATTTATACAACTCATCATATAAGTCGCTTGTAATTTCTGCATCTATTTTACTTTGTTCTTTGTGTGTGATCTTGTAGGCTCACTTAATCTTGGTTGGCAATAGACCTGACGGTCTATAAATCATGAGCGGCCGCTAGCGATACATTATGACTACACAAATTAAGTTAATATCAGTGATCCGATTTGCCTATCACGTATTTAGTCCATTTGTCACGCGATATCTATATTGATCATAAGGTATTTAATACCTCATCCTTATATTAATCATTAATATTTCTTGATCTCAAATTAAACTAAAAAAAATAAATGACATTAATAACTCTTATTAATTTATTTGAGTATGGTCATGCATTTCTTCAGTTCATTTCATCAAGATGCTGAAAGATATCTCTCCCATTTAAGGAGAGAAATAAATCACATCTTGATTGCACTCATCCATCTGCATGATTCACTATATACCCAATCATAACAGTTATGATCACCTGGTTAAAGGCAATGTTAGAATTTGCTAAAGTATACAAATCCTCATGTTGGAAATCGAGACAACCTCAGGTCAAAGGATATAAATATGTCATGTAATAAAAATCGCTAATGACGTAAAACATGTAGCATTCCCATGGCAAGCAAGTACATTATATGGTCTCTAACATATACCTATGTTAATGACTTGATAACTATTATTTATGATAAGTAAAACATGATCATCAATCAACTAACATACTGGTATACATTTAATTCTTGTCTAGAAATATATATTTATTTGTTTCCGCAAGTATATTTGTCTCCACAAATATCCTATAAATGACCGTGACCGATTTAGAATAGCATTCATAATACTTTATAGTTTTACTATCAAAGTCGCACACTTTGATGATATAAAGCTGAATTGCATATTCATGATCTATTTTAATTATATTAAAATAACCTTTATGCTCATATTATATGAAATATCTTAGAATAAATAAAATATTTGTTAATACAATCCATCAATCTAAGTCACAAATACTTTGACCTAGGGCATAACACCATCAAAGATTTCAATACTCAGCTTCGGTGCTTGAGTGACCAATTGTTGGTTGCTTCTTAGCACTCCATGAGACGAGGTTTGGACTGAGAAAGATAAAATATCCGATAATTGAGTGTCTGTCATCTAGACATCCCACCCAATATGCATCAAAAAAGGCTTGGAGTCGCAAAGATGGATAGGATCAAAGCAGAAGGCCATGTGATATTGTGTCTTTGATGTATCTCAAGATGCGTTTGATTGCACCCCAATGTGTATCGGTCGATGAATGCATGAATTGAGAAACTTTGTTGACCGCAAAAACAATTTATGGTCGAGTTATTACAGAGTATTGAAGTGCTCCCACCGTGCTTCGATAGAATTTTGGGTCACCCATTGTAGTCCTGGTGAGTTTGGAAAGTTGTTCTCCCGCCATCATAGAGGACGAGCAAAGCTTGCACCATTCATCTTTGCATTTCGAAGAAGATTCAAGATGTATTGTGGTTGTGACAAGAAAACTCTGTCTTTCATTTGTTGGGTCTCAATCCCAAGAAAGTAGTGTAACGAGCCAAGATCCTTCAAGGAGAATTGGGAATGCAAATCTGAGATTAGTTTTCTCCACCGAGTCAGGGTTGCTTCCGGTTACCAATACGTCATCCACATAGACTAAGAGCATTTAAAGTTCCTTGTCCTGAAATTGAATAAAGAGGGAAGTGTCGGTTCGAGAGCCAAGAAAGCCAAGGTTTGTAAGTGTATTTTTTAGTTTGGTGAACCAGGTGCATGGTGCTTGTTTAAGAGCATAAAGAGCTTTCTTGAGAAGGCAAACATGATTTGGTCGTGTTTCATCTATGAAGCTGGGTGGTTAATGCATGAACACCTTAAGATCCCCGTTGAGAAATGCATTGTTTACGTCGAGTTGGCATACCGACCATCCTTTTAATAAAGCAAGAGTGAGAATCATACGAATGTCTCTGTATAATCAACTCCTTCCTCTTGATGACATCCTTTTGTAATAAGACGCACCTTGTATCGTTCAATGGAATCATCAGCATTCTTCTTAATTTTGAACACCCATTTGCAACTGACTAAGTTTTGAGATGAGTGAGAGGGGACAAGAGTCTATGTTTTATTTTCGAGCAGTGCATTAAATTCGGTTTGCATGGCTTGACGCCATTTTGGATCCTTGTTGGATTTAGAAAAGCATGTCTGCTCGCTTTCTTGAATGGCAATTGAGGTAAGAATGGGGTGTTTGGTACTTGCGTACACAACATGGTCAATGAATTATCGATGTTGGTACATGTTGTCACGAGTCTGAGTTACCATCAGATGAGAAGTTTTTGGCGAAGGAGGAAAAGTACATTGTGTTGGGGGAGCCTCACTTGAGAAGGAAGATCCTTCAGTTGTGGACATAGGGCCCTCATTTAAAGGAGTGGAGTTGGGAGATAGAAGAGTGAGAGTGGCTTGAGTTGGAGTTGACGCCGTTTGTGATGAAGAGAGAATCTCATGCATAAAGGGGAAGTATATTTTGTTGAAGATTACATGACGACTTACCTAAATCTAGTTTGTCGGTATGTGAAGGGATTTGTACCCCTTTTGATTTGGCACGTACCCAAGGAACACACAAGATAAAGATCGAGGTTCTAACGTTTGAGAATTATATGGTCGTGTGTATGAAAAACACAAGCAATCTATAACTCGCATGAAGTTATAATCTAGTTCTTTGTGGAAGAGGGTTTCAAAAGGAGATTTTTGTGGATTGGCAGTGTTTGATAGTCGGTTGATGAGATAGACTGGGTTGTCGAACATGTCATCCCAAAATTGAAGTGGAATTGAGGCTTGGGACAAGGTAAAAATAGCGAGTTTAACAATGTGTCAGTATTTCAACTCAGCAAGCCCGTTATGCTCAGGGGTATACGGGCACATGGTGATGTGAGAGATAGAGGAAAAGAGTCGCGCAATGGGTTTAAGTTCGATGCCACCATCTGTTTGAAGAGTTTTGATGGAGCTCAAGAGAAGATTCTCCGCTTGAGCTTTAAAGGGGTAAAGGCTTGGGAGACTTGATCTTTAGAGGCGAGGAAGTAGATCCATGTGTAGCATGAAAAATCATCCGTGGAGTGTACAAAATAGTGAGCCTCCGAATGCAAGAGGATCGAAGCTGATCTCCACACATTCGAGTCAACTACTTACAGTGATAATGAAGAGCGGGAAATATTTTTATTAAATTACAATTTATAAGCCTTGCACTCACAATATGCATTACAAAACATCAACCGTTTATTCGAAAACAACAATTTATTTTGATTTAGTAAACGTTCAACAATAGGAAAAGAGGCATGACATAGTCACTTATGCCACAAGTCGGCAGATGCTCACTCGCCGAAGTATGCGGAAGGTCAGTTTATTCTGTCCGGTCTTTTGAAGAGGCGGTAGAGACCATTGTCGAGAATCACGCGTTGTAAGATCTTGTTAGAAGCTCGATCCTTAATTAAATAATGAAACGGTCGGAATTCGGTAGAAATATTATTGTCTTCCGTTAGTTGAGAGGTACTTACGAGATTTTTTGTAATTTTGGGCACATGAAAGATATTTTTGAGAATTAGAGATCCGTTTGGTAGATTAATAGTCATTTGCCCAATATTTTGAATCGGTATTCCCACACCGTTACCGACTTACTACCCGAGCAAGGAAGATGAGAGGTCAGGGAGTTGATATCCGCCATCATATGGTTGGACGTTGCCAAATTGAGAAACCACCCATCGGATGGGCTAGGAAAAGGCACAGCGATAAGGGCAGTTAAAGGATAACAATTGAATTGTTTTGGGCAGTTGAGAGTATTGTGACCTGGTTAAGAGCAAATTTGGCAAGTTCTACCTTTATTTATTTATTTATTTATTATTATTATTATTATTATTATTATTATTATTATTATTATTATTATTATTATTATTATTATTATTATTATTATTATTATATTGAAATGTTGAGACTGGACTGGATTTAATTGCTGGCCCATTTTGAATTGTGGAAGACCCACTGAAGAGGGGATGACCCGGAAATGGAGAAGAAGAAGAAGAAGAAGAAGAAGAAGAAGAGAGAGGGGACAGACGTTTCTCTCGAAGAGTCCACTTCGGTAGAGCTTCTGGAGGCGATAAGCACTAAGCTCTATCCTAACGTGGCAGCTTGTTATTCGAGGCGTTATTCATGACCTAGAAGAAAGTCACAGAGTTGAGAGAGAGTGAGAGGCTCACTGCGAGCGGTGATGACAGTAACAAATTAAAACCATTAAACTCCGATCCGAGACCTCCAAGAATGAAAAATATGAGTAAAGTTTCATCTATTTTCTAACCGATGAGAGCTAGGTGGTCGAAGAAACTATTCATCAGTCAAAAATACTCGGTGCATAACCGAGCTTTCTTCTTTGTAGTACTCAATTTGAGAAACAACTCGAGTAATTTGGCCATCGTCGTCATCAAATTGAAGAGTTGATCGAGGGTTTTTCAGATCTCAGCTGAGGCTGTGCATTGAACTACTTGACTAAGAACGGTGTATGTTATGGTCGATCAGAGCCATTCGAGAACCATACAGTCTTGCTGACATAGGCGATGAATTTAGGGTTGAGGTTGAGATTGAGACTGAGATTGAGAGGTGTCTGTCGAGGCTGGGATTGAGATTTCGATTGGAGGAGGCTTGAATTGAGGGTCAATATGAGATTTAATACTATATCCAACAAGGCTTAGCTACATTTGAGATTTCCAGACCAAGTAATTTGTGCCATCAAGGTTGGTTGAGATTTGATTGGTGAAAGTGATTATTTTGGGTGAAGAATCAGTGGTCATTGGAGGAGAAGTGTATATAACCTGGTGATGATGAGAAGCACTGAATCAGGTAATTGAATTCGATTTTGATTTTCATTCCTTAGCCTCTGATGAATCAGTCTGTTGATTGACTGCTAGAGTGAGTTTTAATGTTGAGGAAACCCTCTGTTGCGCGGACACTTCTAAAATCCGGTCGTGTCCGTATCGGACACCGTGTCGGATACGACGCTCCTCGGACACTCTTCGGACACGTGTCAGACACACCACGTGGCGTGTCAAATATTTTATTATTAAAAATCGTCAGGACACTTCTCAGACACTTCTCGGGACACTTTTCAGACAAGTACATTGGGTTTGTTAGCGCAATTATTGCACTATTTCATCATACTCGTATTTTAAAGACTAGTTCATCTCATATTTTTATTCCAGTAATTGTGGGACTACACATTTGAAGTGAATTTTGATTATTTAGTTTCAAGTTTCCATACATAAATATGTAAAATGTCAAATATCTTGTATGCACGTATAAAAGTGCAACTTCAAATGTTATATATATTGTAACAATTATAAAATATTACGTATAACTTTCTAATTATATGATAAAAACATTATGTATAATTCTTTAAAATAAAATAAAATTGACATAAATAATATATACAATAATTAAATTATATATTTTATTCATAAAAATAATATAATAATATATATATTTAACGTGTCGTGTCCTGATGAATTTTGAGATTCGCCGTGTCCGTGTCGTGTCGGACACGACACCCGTGTCCGTGTCCGTGCAACATAGAGGAAACCTGATTTCAGATATTAGCTCCTTTGAAACTACACTTTAGACTGAAACTGAGACTTTCAGTTCCTCAAGAATTGATCTTGAATGTGAAATTCTTCTCCACTGATCTGAATTACTTTGATCATATCTAATTTCACCTCGAACTCCTCTTAATCACCTCTAATCAGATCTGTTTTGACTAAACAGAGCTAAAGTCACCTCTAATTCTTCAATTACACCTCTAATCACCTCTAGTCAGATTTGTTTTGACTGAATTTATCTGAAATCATCTCAATTCGTTAATTACACCTCTGTTCATATATATTTCATTGAACAGATATGAAAATCTCTCGAACTATCCTCTAATCACCTCTAATTCTTGAACCTGGCTGAATCTTGACTTATCTTGGATTGATCTTGAAGAAATTAGTATGAATTGCTGAAATTTCTTGCAAGAGAGATAGTTCTTGAACTGTTTTGGCTGATCAAGAGGTGCAAAGAGTTGCGGCACTCTTGAATCAGAAGAAAAAAGTGAGAGAAAAGAAGGAAAGAGTGATAAATGATGTATGCGGAAGCAAGAAAAAGGAAAGCTGGTTTGATAACGTGATAGATTTAGAGGTAAGGAGAAGAGAAGATAATTAATTGTGTTTGATTAAATTGGATTGAATGATTAGTTATAAGAGTACCGTATCCGCAAAATATCTATATCCGAATAAAAATATCCGTATCCGAACAGATACGGTTACGGATACGGAAAATTTATATGGATATAGATACGAATACAATATCAATTTTATGAGGCGGATAAGGATACAGGTACAGATATTATTCGTATCCGAATAATATTTATATTCGGATATCCGTTTTTATGAAACTCAATTTGGATCTATTAAATATTAATTTCCTTTATTTCACAACCATAGTTTCCATCTTTTCTAATTTACTTTTAATTAACCTGTACCTTTTTAGTCTTTCCTTTTATTTCATAAGAAGTTTTCATATTTTCTTATTTTTTAAGACATATATTCAACTTAGAAACATATTTTAATTTTTTCTATATCTAAGAAAATCCTAGCCTTCAAATTGCTCTAATGGTATATCTTTGTGGTTTGACTATGTAGAATAAAGAATTTCTAATGCAATTAATTGCTTAAATTTTTTTCTTTTATAGTTATATTTATATAGCAATTTTCTATAATACTTATTAAAATATTCATTTTAACAATCCGAAATGAGTCCATATTCGTATCTATATCCGAGATATTCGAACCGTATCCATATTCGTTTAATATCCGAACTGTATCCGTATCTGGGTCTATCCGTATCTGTATCCGAATCCGAAAAAAATATGGATACGAATATGATAAGAGTATTATCCCAACCGTATCCATACCGTTTACGCCCCTAATAATACTAGTCCACATTATTATACAACACATACATTGCACTTCTATTCTACTACTCTAATACTAGCAAAAAAATTATGAAATACAAACGAAATTATTCAATTGTTTAGGCCTAACAATGATAAATTTTGAGAAATTTATCATTTCCTATCAACTAATAAATGATAAATTCAAAGATTCTGACAACATTGCAGACCAAACCATACTAAAATTATATTTTATGTAATGTCATACCATTAAATAATGCAAAAACTTATCTGTCAGACGGGTCTCGTCTCATGTAAAAAAAAACATTTGTGAAAAAGAAAAACAAAAGTAAATAATAAACAAAATAAAATAAAAAGGTCGTTTGTCTCGTATGGTCGCGTCGGAATTTTCTAGTTTTGACGTGCCAGACAAGCCATGCACAATCAGTTCATGCATTTAATATTTTCACTATGCTTTTGTATTTGCACAGTAAGCTGAATGATGTCTACAATATCACACATCTCGCATTTATTTCCATTCAACCTTACATTTTTCTAATTTTTTTCGTACTTTTCTTTCTTTAATTTAATTTAGCATCAAGGCCCAGTTCAAATATTAAAGATCCAAAGGCCCATAATATAAATTGACGGTCCTCCTGAATTTCTGGCTTTTATTATCTCATTTCCTGTCAGATTCTGTAATATTTTACCACTATACCAAGTCTATACTCCAATAATAATCAGCGGAAAATAAATTTAAAATTCTTACGAAAGTGAGAAATTTTTGCTTGGAGGATAATAAATTGATGAAAAGTTTACAGGAGGCGGAAATGGACAAGTCAATTGCTGTTGAAAGTTGAAAAAACTTGCTCTTGTGAACAGAAAGGAAACTTTTTTTTTAAGTAGCACCTGTTTAAAAAATAATTAAGCAAATAATATTCATAAGAAAAAAATTGAGTACTTCGTACCATCGTCAACTATTCCGGTAGTAGAGAGCTTGTACCATCAGAATTCCTGACGGTAGACAAAGCCGGTCCCGTGCTATCACAGACCCAAAGCAGGATTTATTTGATGTCTTTTTTTTTCTTAAAATTTTCTTCACTTTCATTCTTTTTTTCTTTTTCATGTTCAGAAAAAAAAAATCTTTTAACCAACATGACTACAATAAAATTTTCTATAATAAAAATTATGTTAACTGTTATAATAAAAATAAATCATATATAAAATTATTGTAATATTTTGTAAAGAATAACAAATTTGAAAGAAGATAAATATATAAAGTATCATATAAACTTTCAAAAAAAAAAAAATGAAAGGGATAAATAGATTGCAAAACAGACGTTTTTTCTCTTGCCGTGTACGCCTTTTAATTCAATTGACGGACTAATATGCGACCCAATCTAGTGATATTATTTTATTATGATAGAAGTTTGTACTTATTAGGAATGATTTTTCATCAAAATAAAAAAACTGATTAGGAATGACAAAAGTGATAAAACGAAATGAAATTTCAATTTTCAAGTCGAGATAGAGCAAATATGATGATTTTTTTTATTTCGTATTAGAACCACCAAATTTAAGTGAGACAGATTTGTAAAATAAAGTATTCATATGTTAACTCTTTTGTAACTTAGTGCAAAAATAATATGTCTCATTTGGGCTATGATTTTTCTTTAATATTATATATATATATATATATATATATATATATATATATATATATATATATATATATATATATATATATATATATATATTGACTAAACAACTTGTACAAGCAAAGTCCAGATTTTGCTTGTGACCAAAATTTATCAAAAATTCAAATTTCAATCGTATGGATGGAATATATATGTTTTGAATATGATGTAGATTAATTTTTACAAGAATCGGAATATTATATCATTACCATTATATATTATCAAAATTCATCAAAATATATATAATACATATTATATATATTTTGATGAATTTTGATGATACATGATGGCAAAGTGACATAATATTCCGATTCTTGTGAAAATTAATCTACAACATATTCAAAACATATATATTCTATCCGTACGGTTGAAATTTGAATTTTTGATGATATATGTAGTATTTTGGTCACAAGCAAAATCCGAATTTTGCTTATACAAGTTATTTAGTCCTCCACCCCCCCCCCTCTCTCTCTCTATATATATATATATATAGGGTGAGGCTAAAAAAACATACCTATGCAAAACATTCGTTTTACTTACGATCCAAAATATTACATATATCATCAAAAATTCAAATTTCAACCGTACGGATGGAATACATATGTTTTGAATATGTTGTAGATTAATTTTCACAAGAATCATAATATTATATCATTTCCATCATGTATCGACAAAATTCAACACTATATATATATATATATATATATATATATATATATATATATATATATATATATATATATATATATATCCAATTATATATATTTTGATGATACATGATGGCAATGATATAAAATTCCGATTCTTATGAAAATTAATCTACAATATATTCAAAACATATATATTCCATCCGTATAGTTGAAATTTGAATTTTTGATGATTTAATATGTATTTTGAACCGTATGTTTTTCACCACTCTTGCATATGTTTTTTAGCCTCACCTTTTATATATATATATATATATATATATATATATATATATATATATATATATATATATATATATATATATATATCAATGTTTTAAATAGCGGCGCTATAGCGCCGCAATTGCGGATTTCGACCGTAAAATGCAATACGCAACGAAAATATAGCTAAAATAGCGTTTTGAGCGCTACGAGCGCTATAGCGCCGCTATAGCAATCAAATAGCGTTGAAATAGCGGCTATAGCGGCCGTTATAGCGTTAAAAGTGTTAGTTTTGTGTTTTTTTTTCTTATTTCGGATAATTAATATTCATGTGTTTATTTTGGATGTTTAATTATAAACAATGAACTTTATATGGTATTTTATGATAAATAATTATACTATTTTATTCAAGGGTTCGGATATGGAGTGACAAGATTTTGGAGCACCCAACAGGTGCCCAATTACAAAAGGTATGATGAAATTAAAAAAAAGTATTTTTGTAAACACAAAAGGTATAGCAAAATTACAAAAAGGTATATTTAAAAATATATATATATATATATATATATATATATATATATATATATATATATATATATATATATATATATATATATATATTTTGTAAACACAAAAGGTATATCCAAGTGCAAGTATATATGTGTACAATTAAAGTTATATGGTGAGTGCTTCGGGCACTTCAAAAGTCAGGCACTCCAAATAATTTCGTTTTATTTAATATTTATCGTATTTGGATTTTTTGTTTTTTGTATTAAAATTTTATTATGATCATATTTTTATCATTAATATTTATGAAATTTTACGTAAATTATAAATTATACTGCACATCCGCTATCGTGCCATAGCGCCGCAATAGCGCCCGCTACGGCAATCCGCTACAAAAAAAAGACAATCCGCTATGCAGCGCTATATCGCAATTTAAAACATTGATATATATATATATATATATATATATATATATATATATATATATATATATATATATATATATATATATATTCCAATTATATATATTTTGATGATACATGATGGAAATGATATAAAATTCCGATTCTTATGAAAATTAATCTACAATATATTCAAAACATATATATTCCATCCGTATGGTTGAAATTTGAATTTTTGATGATTTAATATATATTTTGAACCGTATGTTTTTCACCCCTCCGTATGGTTGAAATTTGAATTTTTGATGATTTAATATGTATTTTGAACCGTATGTTTTTCACCCCTCTTGTATGTGTATATTTTTTAGCCTCACCTTATATATATATATATAATTTTGAATGATAGTATTAGTTATTTTTTTTTATATGAGGGTTATTTACTTGATTTTTTCCGAACGTGGCTGCTTAAAAAATAAAGTCGAAAGAAAGGACCAGTCATTGCATTTATTGTCTTTGCTCAGAAAAGAATCATTAGTGTCTGAGCCGCTGACCACTTACGCTCTCTTCTCAAACACCACCAGTGCAGAACGTAACATACATCTCCAGTAATGTTTTCATATTCTCCATGATTTTGTTTTAATGGTCATATTCTCCATGATTAAGATGTTAATTTAACAAGAAAAAACTAGTAAATCATGAAACGTCATTTAAATCTTAAGTTAGTCAGCATTCAAAACATTCCAAAATGAAGCACGAGAGCAACCAACACTACATATCCTAATATTCTAAAACTAAGCCCAAAAAATTAGATTATGATTTACATATAACGTGGTTCCAAAATACCAACACAAAAAAGGGTCACAAAATACCACCACATAAAGGGTGAATCAAACCAAATTGTCACTTGAAAGCAGTATCAAATGAGGCTTCGCTCAGATCACTTGAAAACAACGATGCAAACTCACTCGCATGATTATGAAACAACGAAAGCTCGTCACCAGCAAACTCAAGATAGATTCTATACGCCTCATCATAAGCTTCTTCAACCTCATTAGACCCGGTCGAGTCATCTACACCAGTAGCAGCTTTCTTTCCATCAGTTTCATCTGTTATCTCAGGCTCGGTCTTAACGACCGGCACAACAGGCTCAACGCGTCTCTTTCTAAACGCATCACCCACTTTTGAATTCCATATCTTAAGAAAATAGTCTGTCTCCACCTGACTCGACTCGCAACACAACTTGTTATTATCTGTGGTTGTATCAGTAGTACCACCGCTCCCATCAACAATAGTATTAGTAGAGAAAAGCAATGATTCGCGAGAGAGACGGGCCTCAGCCTCAAGACGGGCAGTCTCCCATTGGGCCATGTGGCGAGTGGCAGGGCATGAGGTAGCACTAAGGGTTGATGACGTGGCAGAAAGAGAGGAGCAAGAGAGTGAGCCTGGATCAATCCCCATACGAATAAGGCGCTTCTTCAAATGCGTGTTCCAATAGTTCTTTATCTCATTATCTGTTCTACCGGGTAGTTGAGCTGCAATTGTAGACCACCTATGAAAATGAATCAAATTAGGCAACTATGAGTTCAGAAAATACTATATATAACAAGATAATGCATAATTTTTTCATATTTAGGTCCCTAAAGTCATTGTAGGTGCATCAAAATTCCAAATTAATCTATGGCCAGGATCTGACCAGAATGCATGAGAATGCAAATGCATGCATGCATCAAGGTTGAGAATAAAATATTTGTCTAGAGGTCAACATTAATAAAGTTGATTATATTTCTCACAAAGGTTGTTTTGACCCAAAAAACTATGAGGAGTAAATACAAAACAACAGAAAGGAAGGAGGGGCCCATAACAAGAGAGGTTCATTCAATGACTCAGAGACCAGACATGCATTTAAATGCCCCAAGACGAAAGAACAGAAGAAAATGAAAGAAAACAAATAGGCCAAGCCAACAAAAGCAGTAGTTCACGAATGATGCCAGTACAGATATGTGATCTATGTAACGAGTCAGGACTGAATATTTTTCTGACCCGTTATATAAAAACAAACTGCAAAATACAGTTTGGACCGCTCAGTACTATGATATTTACTACCTGGACCCCTCTTTCATAAATGAAGTTCACTTTTAAAGAAAAACTTTGTACTTTATTTATTATTTTTACTATTCAAGCCAGTTTTCCAAAACTCAGCAATAGTCAATTAGTTTAGCCTGTGAAATATATAAAAGAAAATTCCACTTATTTGCACACATTGTATTTTATGTTCATCCAAACATGAGCATCAATTTATACTTTTTAACATAAAATATTATAAAAAAATATGTACACAATTAAGTCATAATCTTCTTCTTCAAGATTAGAAAATAAAAAATAAAAAATGGTATGCTTACTTGTTTCCAACAATACCATGTAGCTGCATAATCGATTTTTGTTCTTCCTCTGTAAACGGGCCCCGCTTTATGTCCGGCCGGAGATAGTTGGTCCACCGTAGCCGGCAGCTCTTTCCGCACCGACTCAGGCCTGTAATCACACAGCGCAGGCATTTAATTGTGGACCCTGAATACCAAGTTATAGTTTTCCTAGATGCATGAGACATGAACAGGGAAACGTAATGATGACATGTGTTATCATGACCTCTTATCAACACGCCGTCCGTATGATGTATTTGTATTAAAATAGAGTGCAAGTCCACATACTACTGATATAATACGTACATAAGCATTAGTAGTAAGAAAGTACTTGAAGTGATCATGATTTTAGTACTTAACCAGATAAAAAGTTGTTTTATAAGTTCAATTAAAAAATAATTGCATACTTGCATCGAGATGCAACAAGTATAAATTACAATCTTTTAAGTTAATCTTGTATTTCCATAATAAAAATCGTATCTATACATATAGTGGATACAAGACATAAAGAAGAAAAGGACGGAAAAAATGAAAGAAAAAAAGGGAGAAGGATCGTAACAATGAAATCAAGTAGTCTAAAGAAAAGAGAAAGAAAGAATTTACCCACATGCATTACTATAGTTTTAAGTTGTTTTAACTAACAAACATAGATAAACAAGACATTAAAGCACAAACCTGCAAGTTTAGGCAAAGAACGCCAGCTTCCATGGCCATTGGTCTGTATAAAATCTACCAAGAGCTTATCTTCTTCAGGCGTCCATGGCCCCTTCTTCAACCCTTGCTTGTCGCAACACGGTGCTCTCCCCATCTCTCTCTCTCTCTCTCTCTGAGAAAAGGAAGAAGAAAAGAATGGCAAAGAAAAGAGGGGCTGAATAACGAGGGAGATTTATAAGAACCAGCGGACCGAGGAGGATCTTGGAGCTATAAATGCTTGAGATTTCACCTGCCCCAAGTCACCATAAAAATATAAAAAGTCTATAGCTTAATCAGGGCCTCTCTCTTTATCCCTCTTTCTTTATCTCAACGGAAGCGCATTTAATGCCTGCACAAGTACAACAAAATATCAGTCTCCCCACATTTTTTAGGATAGTATTGTATTGTATTTAATATAATATAATGTTGAGTTTTTTTTTTCCTTATATCCGCACACAAAGAAAGAAGTGGAAACAGAGGTTGTGTGAGAAAGCGCGTAGTAAATGCCTCCTATCTACGGATGCAGCTCAGAATTCAAAGAGAAGAAATTAAATGAGAGAGAGAAGTAAAGTTTCTTTTCACTTCAGTTATTTAACCATTGATTGAACTGGACGGAGTAGGACGACTGACTGGGGCTAAGGCCGCATTAGGGTTTGAGAGGCTCTGTTTTGCTTAAAGAGAAATAGGAACTACTAGAGTGATTTATATTTCCTTAGAAGTTCACATCTCGCCATGAAGAAACAGGGGGTATTAATGGTATGCTCGTGCTTTTGTTGTTTTGTTTTTTTTTTTTGACAGGAGAGAGAGACTGTGTGTGAGAGAGAGAGGGCCGAAAGTAAGGAGACGGCTACATGTGTCCAACAGGCGTCAATGCTTCTTGAAGAACCCTCGTCACATTATGGATAAATACCATCGTTAAAACGAGACATTTCGTATGATCTTCCTACTATACGAACTAATTTAGATTATTAGGACATAAACATAGTTATAACAAATATTTTATTGTATTATAATTATTAGCTTAATAGAGGTTGGGTCATGACCCTCAAAATTAGTAGTTGTTTAATAAAAAAAATTTGAAATATATATATTTTTATATATTTGTTTTCCCTCCCTCCAAATTTTTTATACAGTATTAATCATAAAGAAGATTTTTTTTTGCCTCCCAGTAAATTCAGTACCTGATAATTAGTTATTATCTTAGAGCCCTTATAAAATTCTAAAATTATAGAACAGAGAATAATTAGTTATTTTATTTGTATTATAAAACTTGTTTGAAAAATGTGCGTATACTTGCTTGATAAAATAAATTAGTGGAAATAATAGCAAACGATCTCATAGACTTGAGACATAGGTTTTATGTTCAAATCTTCTATGTATTAGTTTAACAATTTTGTTTCTTTCTCACGTAATAATTTTTAATTGATAAAAAAATTAGTGAAATAATAGAATAAAAAAAACAAATTAACATTTTCTATTGCTTTTCCCCTCTTCAATCCCTCTATATTCGATGTTATGAAATACCAGATTTTATTCCATTTTGACTCCAGTACACCACACTTGTTGTCATTAACCTACTTGAACAACTAAACAGCATAATTTCTCCAGAAAAACTTTAAAATAAAAAAAGGACCACAATCAAGATTGAAATTTTTTCCCAAAACGCAAGCAATGATTATTTGACCACATGGTGGTGACAAATTTATCGACACATGAGAGCTGAAATTCCTGAAAAGGCAATCTGGAAAGACTGGCGAGCTGGAAAGGGGTTTGGACCAGGCCAGAGCAAGATCAGATCAGATCATGTTAGGTCAGTCAGACTCAGACTAACGCATCCAATGACCCCCCCCCCCGCCCCCCAAACCCCCACACATTGGGTCAAGTCAAACGAACCTCAGTTTCATGTAAGTCTCTAAAGTCTTTCAAGTTGCATATGAGTAACATAGCATATCTCCATTTATATTTAATCAATGTATAGAGAAATAAAAGATCAACATAGAACAAGGAGACAAATCTTGCTTAATAATTAGTAATATAATATGTATGATGCAAATCAAGCGAAGCAGAGGGGAAGAAACGAATTTTTGTTTTTTTTTAATTCTTAGCAATCATCAACAAAAGCTCAATTCTAAACAGAGTATATGTTGAAAAAGGTCCCAGTAACCAAGAAAAATGTAATGTGCAATCTTACAAATCTCAGGAGAAAATAAATACAAATTCTAATACAACAAACCAGAATAGAAACTAATTGAACTCTAAAGAAACCTAAATCTAAAGCTCTGACCTACATTTTTTTACTTTGTTTTTTCTTTTTTTTTTTTTTTTTTTCTCTTTTGTCATAATAATATAAATAAAAACTTGAAAGGAAAAAAAAAATACAACATAAAATAGGTAGATAAAGTCAGAAGCTTAGAAGTTTTGAATGAGACAAGTTCTAAAATAAAACCAGAACCTCATTTGGATTGATATTATCAAACAGCTTGATAATATCTGAAAAGCATATTATGTTAAAACCTACTATTTTTCTCACCTTCATTTGATCAAAGACCTCACTCCTCCACAATAAAACCTGAAATATATATTTCAAAAAAAGTGTAAATTTCAGTTTTTTAAATTCTTCATAATAACCAAATATTACCAAGATATGGGGGATAAGTTTCATTTTTTTACCTGATAAATGATATATACACAAAGGAAGATTTTTGCTAGTCAATTCACCAAATAAAATATTATATTAAATTAATATATAGCTCATCGGCAATAAACGGCCTGATCTATCTGAGGCGGAATTGGTTTAATCTCAGTTCCAAGTTCTTGCTCTATCCTATACCTGAAATATCAAAAAAATATTATAGTACTAGAAATTTTTTAAGAATTAATTTATTTATAAAAATTATAATAAGTAAGTTTTTATACAGGTTGAAACGGTCTTCATATGTGATTAAATTAACTGCTAAACCAAGATGACCAAACCGCCCTGACCGACCAACCTGACAAAAATAAATTAATAAATTATTAAGCATAACTTAAAATTTCACATCTAATTATGAAATTATTCTAATTCTTAAATAATGAGAATACATACTCTGTGAAGGTAAGTTTCGGAGTTTTTAGGAAAGTCAAAGTTTATCACAACATTGACAGCTTGAATATCAATACCTCTCGTAAAAAGATCTACACAAATAAATAAATAAATAAATAAAACCAAAAAAATATAGTTACATCTTCCAAATTCATACAAATAATAATAAAATTTAATACATATAAGAAAAGAAAAAAGAATTACCAGTGCAAACAAGGTTTCTACACGCTCCATTGCGAAAATCATGAAATACGCGGTTTCTATGGTCTTGTAACATTTTTGCATGAATATAAAAACAGGAATATCCAAGCTCAGTTATTTTCTTAGCCAACAGCTCGACTCGATTCACCGAATTACAGAATATTATAGACTGGTTAATTTGCAGCTGTCAAACAAAAACAAACAGAATCAGATACAAAATTTAAAAATTTTCAGAATTGGGATGCAAAAAGCCCCTACATTATTGGAAATTGAAAAGCCCCTGCATGATTGCTAAAATTGCAAAAAGGTCTCTACCGTTAGTTACAAACTAACACCATTAGTTTTCTACTCTAATAATTTGAAAAAAAAAATATTAGAATCTAATTAAAATTCTCTCTTAAAAAAACTTCCAAAAATTCATTAATAACATCATAAAAGTTTCTTAATTAAGTTTACGAAATATAATTTCAAATGAATAATTTGAGAGAGAGAGAGAGAGAGAGAGAGAGAGAGAGAGGGGAAACATTAAAAATGTTATTTCAAATGATATAATGAAAAGAGAGATCAATCAACATTTAAAAACAGCTTTTCAAGTCATTTCACAAATTCCCCTTTTCAAACATTTCCAACAACACAAAGCAAGCAAGCAAGTAGTACCTTGGAGAAGAGGGTGTTGAGGCAGTGGACCTTCTGGCGCTCCTCGACGAAGGCGTAGAACTGTGTGATGCCCTTGAGGGTGAGCTCGTCCATCAGGTTGATCACGTAGGGCTTCGGCAGGTACTTGTCCTTGAACTCCTTCACGGTCACCGGGAACGTGGCGGAGAACATCAGGATCTGCCGGGTCAGGGGTACGAACCGTAGGAGCTGCTCGATCGACGGCTGGAATTCCGGCGACAGCAGCTTGTCCGCCTGAATAATAAGGAGACATAAATAAATGAATGATAATAAATAAATAAGTAAATAAATAAATAATATATATATACACACAAACAAATAAATGTAAACAAATAAATAAATATAGATAAACAAATAAATATATCAATTCCAGTGAGAGCAGCTAATCCGCTTTGAAAATGACAAGTAAATAATTAATTCAAATAGATGGTTAGACAATTGTTGTTTGTGTCTTTGTTTTGAGGTAGTTGAGATAGAAGCTTATTCTTCTAAAAATAAGAAAGATATAAAGTATGATTAGAAAATTATTTATTAGTTTTGAAATAATTGAGATGGAAGCTTATCTGCTTAAATAACAAAAGAAGTAATAAATGAATGCCTATTAAACTGTGAATTTATGTTGAGATGATAGAAATAGAAGCTTATCCGCCAAAATAACATAGAAAGAACAGAGTGATTATCAAATTATGAATCTATTTTGACATAATTGAGAGAGAAGCTTATCAGCATAAAACTTTAATGCTTTACTTTCAAAAGAACTCCTGACACAATTTGAAATAATTGAGGAATAATATCAGAACACCTTCATTATTTTCAAATAATAGAATAATTTGCAAATTGTGTTTAAAATAATATTAATCATTATTTATAAATAATCTGAATATTATTAAGCGGTTTTCTACAATAAAAGTAAAAAAAAGGAGATTTTTCAGAACTTCAAATTTTTTTTTTTAATTCCAAAAAAATAAAAGTTTTTTATAAATTTTAAATATTATAAGAAAGAGGTTTTGAAAACTTCACTTCTACATTTTGTAGGGGTATAAGTACAACTCGTATCTCAATACATGTGCATACCTGAAATTTTACCAATTATGTCAATTCCTATATACGTAATAATTATATTTTATTATTTGTAAATTTAATATTATGAAATATGTTATAAAATACTTATTATTTATTTATTCATTTATTAATTCTTTATCTAATAAGGATCAAAAGAAATAAGAGAAAATATTGATGATTATTTTGGCCCAAACAAAATACAGCAAATTGAAGGATTCAATCACCTTTATAGGGGTTTTTAAATATTTAGAAAAATTTGGTGCTTTTTTACAAAATTTCCCAATTATATCTAATTATTTTCTAATATTACCTTGTCCATAATGAGCATAGAGCAATGATTCAAAACACAGACCCCCTCCTTGGTCAAATCAAGAACCCGACCAGGCATACCGACCAAGAAATGCAATATAAAATAATCTTTTATGCAATAAAGAACTTATATAACAAAATTAAAAATCGTAAAATAACCTCATGAAATATTACATTATAAAATACTTATTATTTATTTATTTATTATTATTATTATTTATTAGAAAAGTTTAAAAGAAATAATGAAATGTTAATAGGGATTCTTCAGAAAGTCAAAAGTGACGGGGATTACAACAATATTGAGAAATGTTAGGGTTATTATTATAACAATAGTTACAATACCTCGTCCATGATGAGCATAGAGCACTGGTTCAAAACGCAAACGCCCTTTTTGGTCAAATCGAGAATTCGTCCTGGCGTGCCGACGAGTAAATGGACAGGCTGGTAGAGTCTGATAATGTCGTCTCGCAAACTGGTGCCTCCAGTCGTGACCATCACCTGGACCTTCAGGTGCTTTCCGAGCTCTTTGCACACTTGGGAGGTTTGGAGGGCCAGCTCTCTTGTTGGGACTAAAATTACGACTGCAAAAAAATAAGATTGTTAAAATAAATGGTTAGATGTGTTGAATCACGACTGAAACAGAAAAGATTAATGTTTGTTAAAATGATGTGGAGTTGTGAGAAGAAAAGTGTTTTTTTGTATTTTGGTATGTAAAAGATGGATGTACGAAATGTTCACATTTTGGTATTGTGAATGTCAAATTTATGTCTCGAATTTTGGCTTTAAAAGAAGCAAACATCAGAATTAAAATTTCATGTCAAAATATCAATGGTTACGAATCTCTTTGACTTTGAAAATAGTGAATTTAATAATTTTGAGGTTTTGTAGGTGTAAATTTGATTATTTGAGTTCTTAAGGGTGAGCCTGATATTTGTAGTTTTGGAAGAGTAAATTTGATAATATGCAGTTATGCAAAATATAGACCATATGACCGAAAAGTAAACCTTGGATGGCATTTTTGTCCTGGTCGATTTTTTCAAGGGCAGGTATGCAAAAAGCCGCAGTTTTTCCAGTGCCATTTTTAGCTCTTGCGAGAATATCGCTGCCTGTGAGTGCAATTGGAATGCTTTCTTCTTGAATAGGAGACGGCCTCTCAAACCCTTTTTCATATATGCCCATCAAAAGCTCTCTTTTCAGAAAGTAGTCCTCAAATTCATTCCCTTTTGTTGCTGTCACATCCTGTTCATAAAAAGGGAAGCAAATTAAAAAAATGGAAACTTATATAAAGCGAAAAATTATAAAAAATGAAAAAAAAATGAAGTTTGATTACCTCAGTCTTGAAACGGGTATCAGCAGGGGGTAAATTCAATTGAGCCTTCCAATCTTGTGAGCTGCAAGTAAACAAAATAACAAGAATTAAAAATAAAAAATAGTAATACACAAGTAATTCAAAAGAAATACAAATAGGAAGTATTCCTACAGTTAAAATTGAGGATACGATCTCTATTCGTTTTGTAACTAAACAATCCATTCTTCTTACCTCGAATCAATGGTGTCTGGGCTGGCCGACTGCCCAGATTTCACAACGGCGGTCTCACTGGGACTCGCATCGCTTCCCATGGGAGTGTTTCTTCTCATCCAAGTCTGCTGCTGAAACTGCTGACCTGACATCTGATTCCGCTGCACGTATTGTATCTGCTGCTGCCGGCCTGGCGGCTGATTAGGGTTCCGCCCGTAGTAGTTAGGGTTTCCAGGCCCATTTTCACCGCGCCCGTTTCCCATACCGGGAGGCGGATACCTGGTTCTTGAATCCATCTCAGTAAAAGATGGAACGAATTTCGCAGATCGAGCAACAGGGAGCGAAGTGAAGTGAGATGGATCAAACGAATTACTCGGATGGATTTTGAAGTTCGAAGCAAGAAAAAGCAGTGTAGTTTTTGGAGAGAGAGAGAGAAGGCTTGTTCTGCGGGGGTAGTTGGATTAGGGCAACGACTGTTCGGGATAGAGAGGGTGGAATGAAATGACGGAGTTGCCCTTGTCGGGAGCCGATTTTGAACTGTCTGATCGGTTTGACGGTGAGGATTGAGAGTTGGGTGGATGGACGGACGGCTGGATGGGCCCATGTGGAATAGAGAGAATAGGGACGCAAATGTATTGGTTATATGTTTTCTTCTTTGCTGTTTCCATCTGTGTGGCTTTTTCTCTCCGGGGCTCGCAAATTCAGGACCTTGCCTCTTCCGGGGGTAGGCAGAGTGTAAACAGTTCGGATACGTTTCGGATAGTGCTCTTATCGTTATTCGTATTCATATTTTTTGTGGATAGTGTTCTTTCGAGATACATCTCTGTTTTGCATATACGGTTCTCATGTGTTCGATTCGAGCCACACTTAAGCTAGCTAGAATTTTTCCGAGCTAAGCTTAAGCTAAAATTCTAGCTCGACCCACTATTCTGAACCGAGCCGAGTCAGACCTCGAGCCTAGCTTGAGCTGACTCCTATTCTGCTCGAGTTCGGCTTGTTGACACCCCTACCCACATTTAATTAAGAAATCCACTCTCTTCTACAACATTCAATCATCAGTCGCCTCTGAGGTTCAATATTTGCCCATAATATCTTGATCTTGACGTTGTGTGACAAACGATTCTATTTGTCCTCTCGTATGAATTAAGATCGGTAGAATCTGAAGAATGCAACAGAACACCAAGTTGTAGACCTTATTCATGCGGCTTCTTTCGGACTTTTACACTCCGTATCCGATTTTACTCCAAAACTTATTTTTCTTACAGTCGTTTCTTTCCTCCCAAGTCCCTTGGATTGGTAGGTTGAGTACCTGATTCATCCTCCATACACAAGTCATTACTCGATACTACGGTCCTTTCATTAAAAATAAGTTCACTTGCTCCTTAATTTGATAGCAGATTTACTATTAAAAGAAATATCTCTTGAAGCGATATGATTTTCCACCAGTTCATATGCCATAAAAAAGCAAAGAAAAAAAAAATGAAAAAACTTCTTGTATATGTTCGGCATACATTGAATATGGTGGAATAGAGGAATGCAGGCTCTATTCGAACCGAACATTGATGAAGTATCTTGGAACAATGGCATGAAAAAGTGGAATTATTCTATTCCAATGTAGGGATGTAATTGCTATATTTCATAGAATAATGTATAATTAGAAATCATATATCCTCATTTTTTCCAAATTTCATCATACGTGGCTGTCAAATTTTTTTCATTCTGTTATTGTTTAAATCATATACCCTCATTTATTGTAAATGGTAAATCACTCCTTTGGTACATTCCGAAACTTTTTTAGTTTTAGCGAAACAATATATAGCAAAAAAAATATGAATCAAGAAAACAATATATAAAAATACTTTTATAAAACAATATATATAAAAAAATATACACAAACCAATACATATGAAAAAAATATAAAGAATAGAAAAATGATATGTATAACCACAAAAACAATAATAACAATATTCAGTATATAAAAACAAAAATACATTATATACAAAATATATTTTAAAAACTATATATAATAAAAAAAACACACAAAATAGTGCATATCAAAACAACATATAAAACACAAAAATAATATATAAAATACAAAAAATATTATATATAACTCCATGAGCATCAATAGGAGTGATGTAGAAGTGATTTAACCGTCGTAATTACATATTTCCCAAATAATTTGTGTGCATATTGGGAATGAAATCTATGCCAATGGATTATTTGCAAAAATTGCATTTTCATTAAGGAACCGGGGTATGAGAGTGTGAAAGTGTTGCAATGAAAAATAATTTTGAAGTATATATCAGGCAGCCCGAATAATGTCTCAAACCCTAGCAATTGATCAAATGCATGACTATCCTATGTGGAGGACACTGCACATATGGACTGGCGTTTGTTGGGTTTCTGTTAGGGTGAGTAGTAACAAATGTGGCGGCGGGCTTGGGGTGGGTTGCAAAAAAAATTCTGGGCAAGTCAATCATTGGATTTGACGGCCTGCTGTGACAGATGTATGGCCTCGATTAAATCAGAAGAGTGGTTGACAAGATATATATTAAATCCTTGATTGGACTTGGCTTGGATATTTCAATTTTTTTTAAATGAATGTACATATAAATTGTTCAAGCATCCATTTGCTAGGAGAGAGGAAAATATAAAAAGCACATAGTAACTCAAAGCGCCCTTTTATATTCGCCGCCCCTAAAATCGCCCTCAGAGGAAAGTATATGTTCTAGACTATTGTTTGCTTGCAATGGTGTATCACGATTGGCGGGAACCAGCCATCAAAAGGTCTCCATGGAATGATGAGGTCAAGTGGCTAGCAAGAAGACAAAGCCAAGTAGTTTTGCTGAAAAACTTTACTCATGTGATTGATGATCCTATTTTGTCATTATTAGGGGGTATTCTATCATATCTTTGCTCCTCGATTGATTCTATAGCTACATTTCTTTGTAAAATTGATTTATTAGATATGGTGTATGACACTACCAAGCATATTTGGGTTGTCACTTACTAGCTGTATGAGCTAATACGTTTTGGTATACATATTAAACTTCCTTATAGGTGTCTTTTTTTAATCAATGTTTGAACTGGCTTTTTTTTTTGAAGTGGTAAAAAAAAAATTAATTAAGAGAATAGCCAAGTTTTGAAAATATTTGCACAAGTAGCCGTTTTGCTCAGCCATTGGGCGAAACACAAGTAGTTTTTCCCAGTAGCGGGGCGAAACATAGCGTAATCCGATTATGGGCGAAACTGCGATAATCAAGCCATGTTTCGACCAACGGTCGGACAAAACACACTATTTCCCCCCGCTAACAGCGCTTAATCAGTTTCCGAAAAAAAAAATCTACAGTCTGTTTCTCCCCGTCGTGGGGCCCATTGACCAGGCGAAACAGCTGTTTCGCCAGCTCGCTGGGTGAAACAGACACCAATAATTTACAGCCCCTGACTGCGTTTGGACTGATTTTTCAAAAAATTTCGAAACAGAAAAAACAGGCGACACAGAGGCGAAAAAAAAGAGAAAAAAAGGAGAGGGAAGGTATGTTGATTTCTTTGAGTTAATGTTTAGTTAATTTTGATTATTTGCTTAAAATTAGTTTCAAATTAGGTTTATTTGCTCAAAATTAGTTTTCCATTTGTGTGGTTGGTTTGAAATTAGATTTATAAACTAAGATATTTGCTCAAAATTAGTTTCTAATTTGTTTGATTTGCTTGATTTTGTTGATCTTGTTAGAAGTAGAAGTAGAAGGAGAAGAACAAGAAGAAGAAGAAGAAAATATAATAATTACAAGTAAATTTCTAATATTTTTTCTAGTTTAGGTACATATTTATTTTTGAAATTATTTTATGTAGTTTAATTAATGTATATATTTATTTTATTAATTATTTTTCTTGTTTAGGATTATTTATTTATATTTTTTTTTGTTATAGATATATTTTTTAGTATAACCGATATCCATTTATAGCTTATCATAAAGTATGTTTGTCTCACAAACATCCTATGAATGATCGGGGATGGTTTAGAATATCATTCATAATTGTAACAACGTGAAAACTTGTCGTGGTGTAATCACGTGTTAACAAAATAATTTATATTTTTCCTAATTTCAATATTTAGTATATATGTGGTATTAAGTTTTAGGGGTCGAACACAAGAAGCAGGGCCTTAAATTGTTAACTTTTTAATCTCACTTTTTTATTAGTGTAATGGTTAAAGAGAAATTGTTGTTGTTTAAACAAGAATTGGGTTCAAGAAGAACAATAAAATAAAGTAAAAGAAACAAATTTTCTTTTTATTTTTTGTTTAGGAATTAAGAAAAATAGTAGGGAAATAATGACGATTCGTGTAATTTTGAGAATCAATAATCACAAAAGATAGCAAATTAATCTTAGAGTATTTATAAGCAAGGTTGAATTAATTTTCTTCCAAAAATTAATTAATAAATTCATCAACCTTCGGATCCATTTAAAAACTTCTATTTTTAAGTGTTCTTTTACTTGATTTAACCCTTATTTGAATAAAAGAAAACCTTTCAAAGTCAATATTATTCAAACAAATCTAGACATTTCTCGTAATTATCTCTCATTAAATTATTCTTCTAAATAACTCAACTTAGATCTCATAAAAAATATCAAGATTCAATCTTAAAATACCATAAGAAAATGTGAAGTTTCACTTAAGATTTCATCAACAAAAATCACACAAAAAGTTTTTCCCTACTCTTAAAACTACTCACTCATGTCCACAAAATAAAACATATTTACAACAAAATTTAAAATACAAATAGGAGAAAAGAAATAAAAAGAAAAGAAAATTAAATCAAACCCCAAAGAAGTGAATCGTTCTCGATCTTTCCCCTTCTTGATTGATTTATCACTTTCCCCTTCTAGTTCAAGCACTTCTCTATTCTCTAAAGTTCTATCCTCTCTCTCAATTCTCAACAATTGAAGTTTGAAGTTTGTGGACATTAATGGTGGAAAAGAAAACAATAGAGTTGAAAATGGTGGAAGAGATGAATGAAAAATGGTGTATGGTGATGTAAGAATGGATGATTGAATGATTGTGTGAATAGCCATGTAGAGAGAGAAAAATGTGCATTTTTATAGATAAAAATGACCTAGAATTATTTGGAAATAAGCTTGTGGGACTAAAAATTTAACTTGATCCGGATTATGTTTTGGGTAGCAATTTGGGGGGTAAATAACACTACTTCTTCCTTTTCTATACAAATTCAGCTTGGGTGCAAATTCTGGGTAAATATAGCATTTCGTCCTCTATCTCATCCGTTCTAACGGATTGTACACGTGGCACTTAGGGATTGGACTGATCAAAATCAGATTTTTGATCCAACGGCCACGATTTTGCCACGCGTCTCCCCCTCAATTTCTTGTTGAAACGAATTTGCCACGTGTCACACTTTCATTGGCCAATTTATGAACCTCGTACTGTGACTCGTCAGCTACTGCAGAAAACGCGTAAGATCACCTCTCCATTCCTCTTCACTGGACGGTCCAGTGCTCTCTGTTTTGCGTGTTAATAAAGAAACGGAGGTGTCCAGTCCGAAAGGAAACGGAGATGAAAAGCTTGGAATCTGAAGATAACGCGTAATCTTCTTACATGTATGCCACGTGGCATGATCTAATTGGCTGGTAAAAGAATCTCGTACTGACACGTCAGCGATGCTCCCCAATCACCATTCGCCACGTGTCGCACCAAGCTTATACTCAAGCGTAAATTTAAGTCAATTTATAGGGTTTTTAGAATCAGTTTAAATGCATTTGAAAAGAGAGTAATCTATTGCCATATTATTAGTCGTTTATTATGATAATACACGAATGTTGGTGAATGTCCATTAATAATTTTAAAATCTCAAGTTTGTTTCAACTCGCCAATCTTTTATCCCAATTATCCATTTTCCACAAAATAGTACCCTAAGAAAATATTTCTATTTTAGCCCCCTAAGTTTCGCACAAAATATTCAGCTAAATATCACTTTGCCCTTTGAAACAGATTGAAAGTTCACACACCCAATTTTCAAGCACAAAATTTGTGTCTAATGACACTAAAAGTCATTTATTTATTGAAAAGTATATACATATATATAATTATTTTTATTATTTAATTTAATTTGATTTAATATAATTTAATTTAATTTAATTAATTAATTAATTAATTAATTTATTTTATTTATTTATTTTTATTTATTTTTATTTATTTTATATATTTTTATATATTTTATTTTTTTTTATATTCTATTTTTTTTTATATATATTTTTTTATATTTTAATAACCTGCTACCCCAGTCTTTGCCTCTCCGCGGCGGATCATTTCCCTCTGGTCACTTCTAGCATACTCGGATTCGAGGCCATGCAGCGGGCCCTTCCACGTGAATACCAATGATTCCTCATCACCGATACCCAGCTACTTGGTACCATGCAAGTTGGATTGCCTTTAACCAAGCATTAAGAACTATCTCTCGCGCCGTACACCCTTGAGGGTCACCATAAGACTAGGTGTAACAGATTATTTAAAAACTATTTCTTAAAATAATACGTTTTTGTACTAGAAAATAGGTGGTAGGTCTTCAACAAGTTTCAAAGGGCTGATAAAAATTAGACATTTCACGAGGCCACAGTTTGAAAATTAGGGATAATTTCGAAAAATTTAAATACGGCACTAAAGAATGGAAACATTATATTTTGTCGTAAAATATTGAGGAGATGAACACCTTATGTAATTTTTAAACCATTAATGGACTTTATATGGATAGTATAGATGAAAATGAGGTGGAATGGAAAATATTATGGCAAATAATTTAATGTCTTTTAAAAGTTTTAAAAAATTATTCATCATTTTCCAAAACCCTAAAATTTTCAAAAACTTGTTGCTTGAAGGACTTGATGTCAAAACTCTTCTTTTTCAATAACCAATACGCATTTATTATATAAAATATCTCTAAATAAACACAATGTTTGTTTAACACAATTCATAGATCTAGATCTCAAATATATTGGCCTAGGGCATACTATTAACACATGGTTGAAAAATAATTTTTCCGATTTGGAAATTGATCCCCCGCGGAACAGAAAGTCAAGCAGTATTGTAGAGCCTACATGCTTGCATTATGTGGGGATGTATTATTTACGGAAGCTTCGGGAGATTGTGTTTCGACACTGCCTCTGTTTTTATTAGAGGACATGTCAGTTTTAAATAGATGGGCATGGGGTAGTGGAGTTCTTGTGTACCTTTACAGGGCATTGTGTAAAGGTACGCACAAGAAACGGAAAAATATTGGAGGGTATATCATGTTGCTGTAACTGTGGGCATGGGAACATATCACTATCGGACGACCCGTTCCTAAAGACGTACGCAAGGAACTGTAGGATTTGGCGAATGACGGTGATGAAGATGAGAGACCTACGGTTGGTTTTTTGTGGAAAAATTATACTCAGTACGCGGATATAACATCTCATCGGCATTTACGGACACATCGCGATCAGTTCGACAGTTTGGTCGATACTCAGGGGAGACGAAGGAGGACCTGGGGCCCCGAGACAAAGGAAGAGACGGAGATGAAGGAGTTAGTCAGATTACTCAGGTTCAGCCTCAGGCATAGCGAGGACGCGGAGGACCACGCGGAGGAGGGGGGGGGGGGGAGGAGGAGGACACGGAGGAGTATGAGGAGGAGGAGGACCACACGGAGAAGGGGGAGGGAGGACGCGAGGGAGAACGAAGAGGAGGAGGAGGAGGAGGCATATGGCGTTACTGACTATGTTTACTTTTTTACTGTATTATTTGGACTATGTTTTGTTAATTTGGACTGATATTTAAACTATTTTAGAGAGCTGACTATGTGTATTTAATTTGAAATACAATCCGTAAAATATTACAAACTAAAATACATAAACATAAAATAAACATAAACTGCGATACATAAAACACTACAAATAACAATACATAAAACATTACAAACTACAATAAATAAACATAAACTACCATACATAAAACACTACAAATAACAATCCATAAAACATTACAAACTACAATAAATAAACATAAACTACCATACATAAAATACTACAAATAACAATCCATAAAGCATTACAAACTACAATAAATAAACATAAACCCCCATACATAAAACACTACAAATAACAACCCATAAAACATTACAAACTACAATAAATAAACATAAACTACCATACATAAAATACTACAACCTTCTCGGACATTTTGTTTTCGTGTGCCCTGCTACTCCGCAAATGCTGTAATATTTTCTACGATCTGCGTTGTCCATGATGTCCATACTATTATGAAAGCGTTTCTCCTATCTTCTGCCACGCTTGTTGGTTCCACGGACATTTTTTCTCATAAGTTTCTCAGGAGGAACCAACGTACCATTGTAAACATTTTTACGTTCAACTCAATGTTCTCTATCCTTTATCAGATAAAAACTTCCTTCATATGTACGTTACTCAGAACTAACACCTCTGCGTATGCAAACTGCTACAAGATGCGAATAAGGATAGTGATATAGTATCGGTTTCTGACAACTGCATTTGCCTTCATTGAAATTCGCATGGAAGCTCTTTCCCCCTATCTTGGAACCACTAGGTCCTGTTATCACCTCATAAACACCGTTTTCGACATTGAAGGTAGTGACTCGATGAGCACGCGCCTTAACGGTTTTATTCTCCATTTTTTCCATCACTTAATTTCCCCACATTCTATTATTCATTTCCATATTTTCAGTTATCTCGTGCTTGTTGACAATCTAACTATTCAGCTTGTAGAATGCCTCCATCACAATAGCCGTAACAGGAAGCTTCCTCATACCCTTGAAAACATAATTCAGCACTTCTGCATGATTACTAGTAGGAATGCCCCACCAGCAACCTTCTGTATCATACGCGAACGCCCATTTTGATTTATCTTTTTTAATTAACCATTCCCACGCCTCATTATTTTTATCCTTTAATACTTTATATAACTTCTTAAATTTAAATTTGGTGGGCGCCTTAACTAGTGGTACAATCAATTTAACCAATGTTTTGTCTGTTACAATGCTACTGAAATTTGCTTCTAAATGCCGCATGCAATAATGATGATAGCTGTTAGGTTCCTTCCATTTCAATCTGTCATCCTTCATTGCACGAATTATTCCGACATGCCTATCCGAAATCACACATAAACCTTTGCGATGGACGATCAAAGTCCCCAAACACCCAAAAAACCAACACCACGTTTCTACCCTCTCCTTATAAACTAAAGCAAAAGTTAAGGGAAATAATTGACCATTTGCATCGCTAGCGACTACCATCAATAAGCATCCTTGATATTTTCCGGTTAGAAATGTTCCATCAACTGTTATGACAGGCTTGCAAAACTCAAATCCTTTAAGTGATGGACCAAATGCCCAAAAAAGACCTTCGAACTCCTCCTCACCAGCACGGTTTTTGGGACCTCTCCAAAACGAATATTCAGTAGTAGGATTTGCTGAATAGATTGCTACCATCAATTCAGGAAGCAAATTATATGCCCCTTCCAATCGCCAAACAAGAATCTAAGTGCGTGTTGCTTTGCGTGCCAAGCCTTCCAATATGATATGGTATATTCAAATTTTAATTTGACGGTTTCCAGTAGGGTTACTGGTTTAATTGCTATATCCGCTCTAACGACATCTAGAATTAGCCCCGCAATAAATGCACTTGTTAATGGTTTGTGGTCGTTGTTAGGTTGTCGATTAACACATACGTGTGGTTGT
>JAJHPC010000006.1:6946263-6960702 GCA_024447665.1 Juncus inflexus
TGACCAAATTCGCAAAAATCGGACAAACGAGGTGAAATCTGTGCACAAAAACATGCGTCAGAGGACAAAAACTGGTTTAGTAGCGTGAATAGGTGTAAAATTTGGCAAAACCTAAGTTAGCGATCTAACCAACTCCCTTATAAATTATCTAAATGTGTCATGGAGAATTTATGGGACCACTAAGATCTATTTTTGCTAAAAGCACCTAAATATAGCAAGACATCCACTTACAACACATATGCATCAACAATACGTCTTAGATTCACCAATAACGATGTATTTTAATTACGTGATGTATGGAATGGCTCCGATTACGTTACAAGACGGGATTTGTTGACATTATTATTTTGTTTTTATTTTCTACGAGAACATATTATCTGACATAAAATTGGTCATTATTATTATTATGCCGGAGAAAAAAATGTACTTAATGTGAAGTCTTGCTGAGAGAAAATAAATTTTAGTGTGCCGAAATTTAGCGAGTAAAATTTGTAATCTTCAAATTTGATGGCCTGAAAAATATCAATTCTTCCAAATCGGCTCTCCATGAGAAACTAGACCTCGAGACGATTCCGGAATGACCAAATTCGCTAAAATCGGACAAACGAGGTGAAATCCGTGCACAAAAACATGCGTCAGAGGACAAAAACTGGTTTAGTAGCGTGAATAGGTGTAAAATTTGGCAAAACCTAAGTTAGCGATCTAACCAACTCCCTTATAAATTATCTAAATGTGTCATGGAGAATTTATGGGACCACTAAGATCTATTTTTGCTAAAAGCACCTAAATATAGCAAGACATCCACTTACAACACATATGCATCAACAATACGTCTTAGATTCACCAATAACGATGTATTTTAATTACGTGATGTATGGAATGGCTCCGATTACGTTACAAGACGGGATTTGTTGACATTATTATTTTGTTTTTATTTTCTACGAGAACATATTATCTGACATAAAATTGGTCATATTATTATTATGCCGAGAGAAAAAAATGTACTTAATGTGAAGTCTTGCTGAGAGAAAATAAATTTTAGTGTGCCGAAATTTAGCGAGTAAAATTTGTAATCTTCAAATTTGATGGCCTGAAAAATATCAATTCTTCCAAATCGGCTCTCCATGAGAAACTAGACCTCGAGACGATTCCGGAATGACCAAATTCGCTAAAATCGGACAAACGAGGTGAAATATGTGCACAAAAACATGCGTCAGAGGACAAAAACTGGTTTAGTAGCGTGAATAGGTGTAAAATTTGGCAAAACCTAAGTTAGCGATCTAACCAACTCCCTTATAAATTATCTAAATGTGTCATGGAGAATTTATGGGACCACTAAGATCTATTTTTGCTAAAAGCACCTAAATATAGCAAGACATCCACTTACAACACATATGCATCAACAATACGTCTTAGATTCACCAATAACGATGTATTTTAATTACGTGATGTATGGAATGGCTCCGATTACGTTACAAGACGGGATTTGTTGACATTATTATTTTGTTTTTATTTTCTACGAGAACATATTATCTGACATAAAATTGGTCATATTATTATTATGCCGAGAGAAAAAAATGTACTTAATGTGAAGTCTTGCTGAGAGAAAATAAATTTTAGTGTGCCGAAATTTAGCGAGTAAAATTTGTAATCTTCAAATTTGATGGCCTGAAAAATATCAATTCTTCCAAATCGGCTCTCCATGAGAAACTAGACCTCGAGACGATTCCGGAATGACCAAATTCGCTAAAATCGGACAAACGAGGTGAAATCGTGCACAAAAACATGCGTGAGAGGACAAAAACTGGTTTAGTAGCGTGAATAGGTGTAAAATTTGGCAAAACCTAAGTTAGCGATCTAACCAACTCCCTTATAAATTATCTAAATGTGTCATGGAGAATTTATGGGACCACTAAGATCTATTTTTGCTAAAAGCACCTAAATATAGCAAGACATCCACTTACAACACATATGCATCAACAATACGTCTTAGATTCACCAATAACGATGTATTTTAATTACGTGATGTATGGAATGGCTCCGATTACGTTACAAGACGGGATTTGTTGACATTATTATTTTGTTTTTATTTTCTACGAGAACATATTATCTGACATAAAATTGGTCATATTATTATTATGCCAGAGAAAAAAATGTACTTAATGTGAAGTCTTGCTGAGAGAAAATAAATTTTAGTGTGCCGAAATTTAGCGAGTAAAATTTGTAATCTTCAAATTTGATGGCCTGAAAAATATCAATTCTTCCAAATCGGCTCTCCATGAGAAACTAGACCTCGAGACGATTCCGGAATGACCAAATTCGCAAAAATCGGACAAACGAGGTGAAATCTGTGCACAAAAACATGCGTGAGAGGACAAAAACTGGTTTAGTAGCGTGAATAGGTGTAAAATTTGGCAAAACCTAAGTTAGCGATCTAACCAACTCCCTTATAAATTATCTAAATGTGTCATGGAGAATTTATGGGACCACTAAGATCTATTTTTGCTAAAAGCACCTAAATATAGCAAGACATCCACTTACAACACATATGCATCAACAATACGTCTTAGATTCACCAATAACGATGTATTTTAATTACGTGATGTATGGAATGGCTCCGATTACGTTACAAGACGGGATTTGTTGACATTATTATTTTGTTTTTATTTTCTACGAGAACATATTATCTGACATAAAATTGGTCATATTATTATTATGCCGAGAGAAAAAAATGTACTTAATGTGAAGTCTTCTTTGAGAGAAAATAAATTTTAGTGTGCCGAAATTTAGCGAGTAAAATTTGTAATCTTCAAATTTGATGGCCTGAAAAATATCAATTCTTCCAAATCGGCTCTCCATGAGAAACTAGACCTCGAGACGATTCCGGAATGACCAAATTCGCAAAAATCGGACAAACGAGGTGAAATCCGTGCACAAAAACATGCGTCAGGGGACAAAAACTGGTTTAGTAGCGTGAATAGGTGTAAAATTTGGCAAAACCTAAGTTAGCGATCTAACCAACTCCCTTATAAATTATCTAAATGTGTCATGGAGAATTTATGGGACCACTAAGATCTATTTTTGCTAAAAGCACCTAAATATAGCAAGACATCCACTTACAACACATATGCATCAACAATACGTCTTAGATTCACCAATAACGATGTATTTTAATTACGTGATGTATGGAATGGCTCCGATAACTTATACAAGACAGGATTTGTTGACATTATTATTTTGTTTTTATTTTCTACGAGAACATATTATCGACATAAAATTTGGTCTATTATTATTATGCCGGAGAAAAAAATGTACTTAATGTGAAGTCTTGCCGAGGAAAAAAATAAATTTTTGTGGGCCGAAATTTAGTGAGTAAAATTTGTAATCTTCAAATTTGATGGCCTGAAAAATATCAATTCTTCCAAATCGGCTCTCCATGAAGAAACTAGACCTCGAGACGATTCCTGGAATGACCAAATTCGCTAAAATCGGACAAACGAGTGAAAATCGGGCACAAAAACATCGCGTGAGAGGACAAAAAATTTGAAGGATTAAAAACTTTGCTACGTTAAAGTTCTAACCAACACCCTTAAAGATTATTTAAATCTCTCAAGGAGAATTTCTTCTTAAGTATATTTCTTCCTCTGGCATGATAACAATATGAGCAATAATAATGTCGGATAATCCTGTCTTGTAACGTGATCAGAGGCATGCCAAATATCACGTAATTAATATACATCATTATTAGCGAATTTAAAACGTATTGTTGATGCATATGTGTTGTAAGTGGATGTCTTGCTATATTTAGGTGCTTTTGGCAAAAATATATCTTAGTGGTCCCATAAATTCTTCATGACACATTTAGATAATTTATAGGGGAGTTGGTTAGATCGCTAACTTAGGTTTTGCCAAATTTTACAACTATTCACTCTACTAAACCAGTTTTTGTCCTCTGACGTATGTTTTCGTGAACAAATTTCACCTCGTTTGTCCGATTTTAGCGAATTTAGTCATTCCGGAATCGTGTCGAGGTCCAGTTTTTCATAGAGAGCCGATTTTGAAGAATTGATATTTTCCTGGCCATGAAATTTGAAGATTACAAACTTTATTCTTTAAATTTCTGCACAATAAAGATTATTTTCTCTCAGTAATACTTTGTATAAAGTACATTTTTTCCTCTGGCATGATAATAATATGACCAATATTAATGTCAGATAATACGTTCTAGTAGAAAATTAAAACAAAATAATAATGTCGGAGAATGACATCTTGTAACATGATCACAGACATGCCAAATATCACGTAATTAAAATACATCCTTATTGGTGAATCTATGATGTATTGTTGATTCATATGTGTTGTAAGTAGATGTCTTGCTATATTTAGGTGCTTTTTGCCAAAATAAATCTTAGTGGTCTCATAAATTCGCCATGACACATTTAGATAACTTCTAAGGGAGTTGGTTAGATCGCTAACTTAGGTTTTGCCAAATTTGACAACTATTCATGCTACTAAGCAAGTTTTTGTCCACTGACGCATGTTTCGTGCACCGATTTCACCTCGTTTGTCCGATTTTATTGAATTTGGTCATTCCGGATTCGTCTCGAGATCTAGTTTTTCATAGAGAGCAGATTTTCAAGAATAGATATTTACCTGGCCATGAAATTTGAAGATTACAAACTTTACTCGTTAAATTTTGGCACACTAAAGATTATTTTCTCTCAGCAAGACTTCATATTAAGTACATTATTTCCTCTCGCATGATAATAATATGACCAATATTAATGTCAGCAGATACGTTCTCCTAGAAAATAAAAACAAAATCATAATGTCAGCAAATCCCGTCTTGTAACGTGATCAGAGGCATGCCAAATATCACGTAATTAAAATACATGGTTATTGGCGAATCTAAGATATATTGTTGATTCATATTTTTTGTAAGTGGATGTCTTGCTATATTTTTGTGCTTTTTGCCAAAATAGATCTTAGTGGTCCCATAAATTATACATGACACATTTAGATAATTTGTAAGGGAGGTTAGATCGCTAACTTGGGTTATGCCCAATTTGACAACGATTCACGCTACTGAACCAGTTTTTGTCCTCTGACGCATGTTTTCGTGCACGGATTTCACCTCGTTTTTCCTATTTTAGCGAATTTGGTCATTCCGGGTTATCTCGAGGTCTAGTTTTTACTGGAGAGCCGATTTTGAAGAATTGATATTTTCCTGGCCATGAAATTTGAAGATTAAAAACTTTGCTCGTTAAAGTTTGGCACACTAAAGATTATTTTCTCTCAGCAAGATTTCTTCTTAAGTACATTTCTTCCTCTGGCATGATAATAATATGAGCAATAATAATGTCAGATAATCCCATCTTGTAACGTGATCAGAGGCATGCCGAATATCACGTAAATAAAATACATCGTCGTTGAATTTCACACAATTTAACGAAACAATTTATATTTCCCTATTAATCAATTACGAGTATGAGTGGTAATGAGTTTAGGGGTCGAACACAAGGAGGTGTGGCCTCAAGAATTAACTAGTTTCAATGATTATTCTTTAGTGTAAAATCTTTTATTTCAAGCTTTATTAGGTAAATTTCCAAGTTTAAATTTTCTTTTGAGCCTTATCGTGAAAAATTCAGCACGTCATACCTTGGTGTTTTAATTCGTAACTTGACCAAATAAACTCCGAATCCAACTCACGAGATACCGTTGGAAACTAGAAAGAGAGATCTATATTGTGGTTCTTTACTGTTATTATTATTTTATTAAAGATTTTCGAGTTATTTGCAATTCAGTCCAAAACTTATCTCAGATTCAAAAGCGGTTCAGCAGTAACTTCAAAAAATTATAGAAAAATCACCAAAACTTGAAAAATCGCAAAATTCGTACAGAAATTCAATTATCAAGTTTTGTATTATCTGTTAAAATTCCATGTAATGATTTTTTGTAGTTTGAGATTTATAATGAAAATTCAGATCTGGATCAGAAACTGATTCTGACAGACCAGTACTCACAAAAGTTGTAATATCTTTTGTTCTGTTTTAACAACTAATATATTAAAATTCATATTTGGAATCTAAACTTCAAATTTCTTCAAGTAGAACCGTTTTAGTATTTTTAGTATTTTTTTTTATATTTTTAAAAATTCGGAAGAAAAGAATCAGTAAATCTAGACAGAAAGATCAAAAACAGAAAAATTACAAAATTAGAAAATTAATATCTCACAAATTATAAATCAGAATTGGGCAAACTTTGATTTGAAAATTATCTACTAAATGAGATCTAAATTTTAAAAATATATTTAATTTTTAATATTTTAATTGGACACGAAATTAAGGGATAACCACTGAAAAAAACAGAGATGAAACAACAACAAACAAAAACTGATTAGGGTTTGATTTTTGGTTTAAAAGTAGGGATTTTTAAGAGTATTTGATCAAGAATACCATCCTTAATCACTGAATATTCAATCTTCAAGATTTATATAACTAGTTTAAGTAAATTCAAGCTAGAAAAACTCAATTAATGGACCGAAAATTGGATCTAAACAAAAATCAGCCAACTCATGTTCAAATCATAAAATTCAATCCAAAACTTCAATTAATCAATCAAAATTCTCAGCCAAGACCTTGAATGACTAATTGGTCATAATACACACGCAATTACTGGTCTAATTGATCTAATAAATTCAGCCAAATCAATCAAATCAACGATTTTCATTTTTAATAGTGATATATGAACAATTACACAAATCGGTCAAATTGATTCAAAATAAAGCAAGATTTCAAGTGATTCCTTCACAAATATCTACCCTTACACATATCTACTCAATCATGATTAAACAAACACGATTCGATCTCAAATTCATCATTTTACACCAAAAATTCAAATTTGAAAAATTAGGAGAAAAAGAAAGAATTTAAGGAGGATTTAATCAAACCACAATGAGAAATCCAAGCTAGGACCTTCCTTGAGTTGATTTGAAGCTCCAATTGCACCTCGATTCAAGGTAGAATCGACCGATTCGAATTTTTCCCAAATCAGCCCCAAATTGCATAATTTCACTCAAAAACGAAAATTAGAGGTCAAGAAAGCTTGAAACTCATTAATGGAGATTGTAGAGGTTAGAGAAGATGAATGGAGAGTGGTGTATAGGTTAAGGAGAGTGGGAGAACGAGTCTTTTTAGAGAATGGATGAAAGAGCGTGTTTTGATGGATTGAAATACGGTTCCTTATATAGAGAGTTTAGGGATATTTTGGGGCTTGTGATTGGCTCAGGTAGATCAAGGGATTGTACTGAAGATCTGGACCAAGTTTCGTTGAATTTCGTTGAGATTTGAGTGATTTTTGGGCGGATGAAATTTTCCCCTATTTTGATTTGGCAGACAGATTTGGATCGGTTTAAAAAAATCTTTTGTTCGTTTGTGGCAAAATGGGTCAGAAAAAATTGAAACGAGTTAGGTTTTTGGCGCTGAATCTTTGAACAAACGTCCCCGATCTCCTATGTCGCAGCGAGTCAAAATTCGTGAAATGAATCGCGTTGGGCGCGAGTACAATTTCTGCCAATTTTTCGTTTCTCTTCAAACAATCACTTATAACTCTTGATTCACTACCTTTTGGCACGAAGTTTCCGTAAGAAAGATGTTCCTCTCGTTCTTACGAATCTGTGGGGCTTTGAATGGTGCAAAACGGTTCAGTAAAACTCGAGTTATGCTCGAAAACCCGAGCTTCAGCTTGATTAATGAGCTGCTGCGTTAAAGCTGGAATTTCTTGAACAGTTTCTGGCACGACTTCAAAATCAAATATCTCTCTCATTTCTTCATCATTTTCGGTGTTCTTGGTATCCGGTTGAAAGAAAAAAGAGAGAAGAATAGAATGGAGTTTGTTTTGCATGAAACGGAGGTGTGTGAAGTGAGTTATGGACTTGAGAAGTTTCAGCTCGAATTGAGTTATTTCAGCAAAAAACAGAATTCAATTTCATTGAACACTGAGTTCAAACTCGATTATCTCACTCAATTCTTCATCATTTTTTGAGTTCTTTATATGGTTCGAAAGAGGGGAATGTTTAGAAGGGAATGGCGTTGGAATTATGACAAAACAATGTCTGTGCCGGAAATGGTGTGCTCGAGAAAACTGCAGCTCGAAATTGGTTATTTTTGGGCTGACAGGAGGTTTTTCGCGTTTTGCGGCCAACTCTGGCCATTCCAGCGATGATGAATGATACGGTTGTGCTTGTCTTGTCAAGACGAGTCAAATTATGGTGAGTTTGTTCAATTCCAAGCATTTCGAAAAATCAGCGGTTTTGAGAGAGAAAGAGTTGACTGCGACTGCGACGGTTGACCAGAATTTTGATGCGTCGTCGTTTTTTTTTCCGCTATTCTTTCGCTGCTAGGTTTATTTTGAGGTGTACAACGATGGTTAGGATCCATTTGATCGGAACATTACATTCCGAAATGAAACGTCAAGAAAAACATGGACGTTTCTTCTCTGTTTTGCGACCGAACGTGGTCAAGAACCTCATGAGACAGTTGACGTTTTCATAACGTTTTGTGGTCGTTTCTTACTCGTTCCAATGTTTGGTCTTTTCCACCGACGTTGTTTATCGTTTAAGGTTAGAGAAGTACGTGTATGGGAAATGTGAGAGTTTTAGGGATAATTTGGCCATCGTTGGCCCATTATTTGCGTTATGATGCTTCTTTTGGAGTTGACTTTCGAATAAGTCCTCCAATCCTTCTTTTTATGGCCTTTTCGCCTTATTTATATATTCGAGAGAGAGATAGCGAGAGGGAGTACAGAAATTGGGCTTGAAGAAAGGCAATAAATTGAAGTGGACGGATGGATGGTTTAAACAGAAATGTTAAAGCTCCGTTAAGTGTATAAAAATTGGTCATTATATATATATATATATATATATATAGAAAATGCTAAAAAACATACGTATGTTGCAGCATACTTTAAGTAAAAATTCAAATTCCAACCGTATGGATATAATATATATGTTATGAATATGTTGTGGATTAATTTTCACAGGAATCAGAATAATATATCCTTGTCATCATGTATCATCAAACAATTATTCCGATATATATTTTGAATAGTGCTGCATATTTTTGATGATATATAATAGCAATGATATAATATTCTGATTCTTGTAAAAACTAATCTACAACATATTCATAACATATATATTACATCCGTACGGTTGAAACTTTTATTTTTATTTTTTTAATACGTATTTTGGATGTGGCTAAAAAACGCATGTTGTGCATACGTATGCTTTTTAGCTACACCCACATACGTATGTTTTTTAGCCACACCCTATATATATATATATATATATATATATATATATATATATATATATATATATATAAACAACTTGTACAAGTAAAGCCCGGATTTTGCTTGTGACCAAAATTCAGGACCGGCCCCAGAATTTCCGGGCCCTAAGGCCACTTTCCGAATGAGACCCTCAAAATTATTATTGCCCAATATTCTTAAATACAAAATTTTAAATGAAGATGTAATCCGAAAATTTACTACTAAGCTAAAGTAATAATTTACTCAGATAGATTATGTGCATGACTTCTAGATCTCTTGTTGGGACATATAGTCTACACAACTCATCAATTTCGTCGATGTATCTCTTGAACTTAAAAATTATGATCCAAACCCTATGTAAAAAATAAAATAAAATAAAATAAACTATGAGCCAAGCAGAAATACTAAAATGTTGGGTTAAATTGCAAAATTATTAAATACCACTGCAGAAAAATGTGTTTCGAATATATGAAATATAGAGATACTTATACACATAATACACACCTAATGATTCTAAATACTATTTTCTAACAAAATAAACCTAATAATCCGATTAATCAAAGATTATAATTATAACTTTCCAGTAAAATCAACCTAACAATCCACTTACTAAAAAACTATCCAATTTCCAACAAAATCAACCTAATAAATAACAATCCTAAAATCGTAATCTAGCAAAAACATTATAACCGAACTAATTTGACAACTAATAATCAATTCAGCCTCTAGCAAAAAAAAAATAATAAAGATTCAATATTTACCAGTTTGCTTCGATTTGAGATGAGGCATAGAAGAGGGAGAAGAATAATGCGACTAAAGACGCTGTAGATCGACCCATCTGCCGTCTGCCATCTGCTGAAGTCAACGCGAGAAACCGAAGGTCGACGGGTGAAGAGCTTTAGAAATAGAATGAAGAGATGATGAGCATTTGGGCCTTGTATTAGAAAGAAAGGAAATTGCAATTTGTAGTAATCCGTTTAAATTTCTAGAAGAAAGAGGAAAGAAGAGGCGGAGAGAAGGGCCCGGAGACTGGACCAGCCTTCACCGGCATCGGCGGTGGCGATCTGGTGGCTGATGCGTGGAGAAGGTAGGTGATTCGCTTTCCTGCGAAGGAAAGAAAGAAAGAAAGGAAGGAAGGAAGGGGAGGAGGATGGGTTGCGGATCGGGTTTTGTTTGGATCCATATCGGGTTGAGTCATGTTTATTTTGAATCCAGATCCGGAATGAGTTAGGCTGGGCTGGATTGGGCTGTTGGGATCTTTTTATACATATAAAGTATATGATATATATATAGAAATATATGTATAATGGGCCCCTGATATTTTCAAACCCCAGGCCCGGGCCTCTTGAGTCTTTAGCTCGGGCCGGGCCTGTTAAAATTCATCAAAATTCATCAAAAATTCAAATTTCAACCATACGGATGGAATATATATATTTTGAATATGTTGTACATTAATTTTCACAAGAATCGGAATATTATATTATTATCACCATATATTATCAAAATTCATCAATATATATATATATATATATATATATATATATATTGATGAATTTTGATGATATATAATGACGCAATGATATGATATTCTGATTCTTGTGAAAATTAATTTATATCATATTCAAAATATATATGAAGTCTTAATTTTTGATGGTCTTAGATCGTCCCCTAGACTGCCTCTCCTTTGGGCCCCACTAATTATCCGACGCAATAGTCGCCTGATTGCACAACGCATGTGATCCAACAGTGATAGCGCTGCCTCTGAAAGGTGTGATTGCCTCTGAAAGGTGTGATTGATCAATTACTGTCATGATGTGGCTGACAGGTAAGTCTCACATCTGCACTATTAACTGGCAGCCAAATATATATATTTCAAAAAGTTTTGAATTTAACATGTATTTTCATCTGGGTCCATGTTATGTATGTTTGCTAAACTACGTAGTTAATGTGTCAAATAAATTGCCATTGCCCAAAAAAACATAACGACGCCCACAAGTATGCATGTTATTTATATACCGAGCAACACTAAGTTCACTGGATAAAGAACAATTGTAAATAGTATGATTTTTTGGATGGTCATTTAAGCCCCAATATCATCAAACATGCATAACAAAGGTTGATTTAAAATACTTATAACTCAATGTTTAACAAAGTATAATTGCTAATTCACATATTTCATGAAAAACAAAAATGAAAACGTCTGTATTGTTTCATGCCAATGCACAATAGTTTTACACACCTACACATTTCACATTGATACACCATAAAAAGAACGCAAAAATAATTAGTAAATAACAAGGGAGAAAAAAAAATCTAAATTCAACACATTCAAAGTATCTTCACTCCATCCTTGTTGCTAGCAATTTGTATAATGGACAAGCACCTAGTGCTATTGCAGGCATAGTTGTAACTCAAATGGTCCAATCTCACCTCCAACATCAGCTTCTACTATCATATCTATAGTGAACACATTGTTGTAAATGAAATGAATTCGACATGGTATATCTTTCGGATTTTGAACTACAACGTCGAATTCAAAGTGTATGCGATAACCAACCATCATTGCTTGAGCAAGATGGAACGACATGCAGAAAGAAAAGTAGCATAGCGATCTCCTCGCAATAGTGGTATATGTGGAGTAATACAGATATAGCCACACATATCAAAAAAAGTATGAGCACTTCTGTTTGTGAAAAAATATGATATATGCAACTGTGTAACGTATCATGTACAATTCAATGAAAATAACAACAATATCATAGAAATATAGTTAAACCAGAGATCGAAAAAGATAGTCATTTCTCTGATCCTAGCACCGGATATCTTGCAGAGTTCGCCAAGTAATGGACTGTAAGAAAACAAGGTATGATATCTCATTACAAACATACTCGTGGTACATCTGATACGACATATCTTTACGTCGTCTTCACATGATCCGCGACAAAGTTAAGTACATCGTCAATCGTAATAGACTGTGAAAATGTGATGTAGGATGCATGCTGCATCTCTGTTCCTTATTGAGCTTCGTCGATTGCATTGTCTCAGCGTGCATTTTAAGTACTCTCCATGGCGTGCATTGTTACAAGGAAATTAGTAAGTGTCAATGCAATCACTTAGGGATGTTAAAAACTATATATTAATTATTTGTTTTTTAAAAAGAAGGAAAATATCAACGACATAATCAAAGATGTTCAACATTAATTGTCTAATTAGAATAAGGGGCAGTTCAAACGACTTATTTTTTGAAGTGGCAAAAAAACAAATTAATTAAGAGAATGACCAAGTTTTGAAAATATTTGCACAACTAGCCGTTTCGCCCAGCCACTGGGCGAAACACAAGTAGTTTCGCCCAGTAGCGGGGTGAAACATAGCGTAATTAGATTACGGGCGAAACTGCGATAATCAAGCCATGTTTCGTCCAGCGGTCGGGCAAAACACACTATTTTCCCCCGCTAACAGCGCTTAATCAGTTTCCGAAAACAAACAAAAAAATCTACAATCTGTTTCGCCCCGTCGTGGGGCGAAACACCCTATTATACATATTGTGGGCTTAGCCCACAAAATTTAAGCCCATATTATACGAAACATCTGTTAGCTATTTCGCCAGCTCGCTGGGCGAAACAACTGTCCCTCCAGCCAAAACAAAAAAAAATAAAAAAGCCTAAAAAGGTGGAAAAAATAAAAACAGGTTTTTTATCCTTTTTATATGAAAAAAAAATAAAATAAATCGAAGACAAAAAAATGATAATAAATAATTTTTTTTTATTTAGAATTTTTTTTACATATTGAAATGACAACTTTATTTTTTTAGTAGATAAACATTGATTTAACATGTTAGGGTATATGAGAAATCTAAGTTTTTTTAGGTATAGAATTTAGGGTTCAGATATAGGGTACTAGAGAATATTTACTTTTTCAAATTAAAATGACAATTTAGCTTTTTTTTATTGAACATTGATTTAACATACTAGAATATAGGAGGAATCTAAGTTTTTTTAGGTATAGAGTTTAGGGTTCAGATATAGGGTACTAGAGAATACTTACATTTTCAGATTGAAATGACAATTTAGCTTTTTTTTTAGTGGGTAACATTGATTTAACATGCCAAGAATATAGGAGAAATCTCAGATTTTTTAGGTATATGATTTAGATTTCTATTTAAAGAGCCCTCTTATTACACTTGATCATCAAAAAATCAAATCTCATAAGTCTCTCTTGCAAAGTTCTTCTCTTTATATCTTTCTCCTTATCAAGAAAATGCTACAAAATTCTGAAATTTTTCTATATTACAATGGTCAAATTGTTCAAGATTCGAGCGGATACAATTACTATCCACAGGAAGCTGTTTTTCTCCTGCGTAGTAGAAATAGAAATTATTATAGATTGTGTTTAGAAATTTATACTATCACCGGTTGGCCTAATAGTGACGATCTTAAAATTAGTGGTAGGTTTCCTTACCGTATAAATGATTGTTTGTATTTTAAGATAGTCAAAATTTCGAATGATTCACAGTTAGCTAGTTTTGCTCAGTACATCAAATATGGTGAACACGGTTGGCCTGAATTAGAAATATACGTTGAACGCATCCGAAGTAGAGAATCCTATGTAGGAACTAGTAGTAGATCAAATGTACCTTTTAATGATGACGAGCTTGAGAGGTTAGAACCTGTAATAAATCGTGATGAAGATGAAGTGTTAGAAATGGAAGAAGGCGACGAAGATGAGTTTGAAAATGTTGAAGAGGACGAATATGAAGAAGATGAAGTGCCAGAAATGGAAGAAGGCGACGAACCAGAAATAGATGTTATGAACAATTATACGGAAGTGGGTGAGATGGTTAGTGTAGGAACTTTCGATAATCCTCCGGCGAAAGAGTTTGAAGATACTACTCTGTGGAAAGAAGCGAAAATCGATATCTTGTATGGTAAGAGCATGCATGTGAGTGGCGATGATAGTTTGTATGAGGGACAGATGTTCGACACGAAAGCAGAGCTACAATCGGCCGTAAAATTATACAGCCTGTAAGGTACAAGATAACCATGCTGGCTGTGATTGGAGGTTGTATGCATGCAAAAATAAACGACATGTGTTTGAGATTAAAAAATTTAC
>JAJHPC010000006.1:6961002-7021563 GCA_024447665.1 Juncus inflexus
ATTAAAAAATCCGTCTTGTCACCGATTAATCCCGATTAATCCGACTAATCGCTTGAAGGAGGCAGACCGTCGAGGACCGCCGAGCGATTTCTGTAACCTTAGGCGGAATAGCGTTTTTTACACTAATTAACCATGTTTAATCAGCCAAATGAGAATTTTTTGACAAAACTGAAAATGGACATGTTCCGCCACTACTAGTGGCGGATCAAAGTGTGTTCCACCGGTGAGAGTGGTGGAAATGGTAGTTACCCCATTATTTTCAAACTTCAAAGCAATGACAAATATTGAATTATTTTTCAAAAATATAGTATATAAAAAAAAATCTATTTCTTGGTCTGAAGGTCCATCTTACTAATTAAAAGAAAGAGAAACATGAAAAAAAAAACTGCAGTATGCTTAAATATCAAAAATTGTTCCATTTTTAGAAATTTCAGAAAATAATAATAACAGTTCTTTAAATCTAAACTAATGTGTTAGATCATAAGAAATGATGGGAGCTTTTTGTAACTTCCTAACAGATAGGAGCTATTTTGCAATTTCGAATATGAAAATGTGCAAACAAGATGACATACTGGTTTTCCATTTTATATACTGTTTTATCAGTTTTATATACTATTTTGTCATTTTATATATTGTTATTTATTCTTTGTGTACTTTTTATTTTTTTTTACTTTTATATACTATTTTTCCATTTTATATATTGTTTTTCCCATTTTATATACTGTTTTCACTTTTTATATATATATTGTTATTAGAAAATAAATTATATATGCTATTATTGAATCCGTCGCGCTATTGTGCGTCGTGTTCTATCAGGTCCCTTTGGAATAAGGAAGGGCTTTTATTTGCAATCCAAGCATAATGCAAATTTCCCAAAAAGAAAAGACCTAATTGGAACTGACTTGTAGGTAATATTTAAATTTCTAGGTAATATTTAAATGCATTTTAAAAACATTTTAAATTTGGGTTACGCACCGATAAAATTCTCAGTCTATGCTACCATCCCAACAAAAAGAACAAAAGAAAATTGCTTCTATCACCAGTTTTATTTGGTTCTAAACGTCATATCCAGTTTCCTTCAAATTCCTATCAATCCTTCTCGTTTGCGAAACAAAAGTATAGTATCCTCCAATTTAAAAAAAAAACATTACATGTCTCTTTCTTTAAATTTAGAGGCAAAACTCAGTTTGGAGAGGTCTATTAGATCCAGCTGAATTAAAATATTGCCTGGATTTGCTTCGTCCTCAGTCCAATCTACAAACTCTTTTTCCAAAACCCTAAGTACCTTCAAATCAAAATAAATAACAATCCTTGTTTTATTAAATAAGCAATAAAATAATGAATAAATTTGTAAAGAAGTTTCAGTGAAGTCCCAACCTTTCTTCTTATTTTCGTTTTCTTGGCATCATCACTATCTGGCCCAATAACGACTCTCAGATACTGAAAAGCTGTTAAAACACATAATCAAATAATTATTCAAATCAATTTATCATGATCTAAAACAACTTATAATTAAAATAATAAACTCACATGGAATATTGGCTAACTTGCAGAGATGAACTTTCAGTAAATATACAGCATCACTTGATTCAACAACAGTCAGATCAAGCGAGATTTCTTTTTCATCTTCCTTTTTCCTGCATATAAATAACATTTAAAATATGAAAATTTAATGTAATTTTAATAAATTTCAAGGATTTAAATTAAATTGATTTTAGATAGAAGATTGCATTATACTCTTGTCTTGTTTCATCAAGATGTCTGGCTGATTTCTCCTCAAACTCTCGAGCCAATTCAAAATAATGCTTGCCCTAATTATTCCATTAATTACAAGGTTAATATTAATAATAATATCACAACTTGCTTGTTTTTACATTTTTTTATCTTAATGTAATTGTGAAAGACAGGATTCTCAAAACAGAGTTGGAAAATGTAGGGTTAATTTGCATAATACGACAAAATATATTTGAAGTTGAAGAATCAATTATGCATAAAGTCCTTCTAAGTATGAAATTCTTCTCTCAAGAACCTAACTAAAATGAAATAAATAAATATATAATAATAACTGCATACTTGCTCTAAGAGATAATTAGCATCTTGGTGCTTCCCTTCAGCAAATGCAGCAATTGCCTGTTACACAAAATATTCATAACCAAAAAATTAGGGTTATTGAAAATCAGAGAAATTTAAATGATACCAAGCCTTCTTGCGAACTAGAAAAAAAATGGATATATTATTTATAACTTACAGCTCCATAATATTCCTTCATTAAAGCCCAGTTTTCTTTCGTCGCTTCTCTATACAACTTATACTCGTCATCTTCCACCAATTCTAAAATACAAAAATTCAAAAATAAAAATAAAAAACTTAAAGATTTAATCAAGGGAATATTTTGCAAAAAGCCCCTACATTATCCCAAAATTGCATAAAACCCCCTGCATTATTAAAAATTGCAAAAAAGCTGCTGCATTATTGCAAATAATGCTAGCGATAATTTAGGGCGTTATTTGCAATTCAACAATAATACAGGGACTTTTTTGCAACTTTCAATAATGCAGGGTCTTTTTCGCAATTTTGACATAGTAAAGGCAGTTTTTTTTTCAATTTCGGCATACTAACAGCAGGGGTTTTATGCAATTGTCAATACCACATGAGCTTTTTTGCAATTTCAGCATAATGTAGGGGCATCTTTGCAAATTTAACTTTAGAAATAGTAAATATATATTAAAAAAGAAAAAAAAAATACCGTCCATGTCAGCTAATTGAGCCCTCAAAACCATATTAGCAGGTAATGGAATCTTGACATCATCAATTAATGGTTTAGTAATGGATTTGAAAATGGTCTCTCTATTTCTGTTGATCCCCAGTTCGAACCTAGGCTTAAACGGTTCCTCCTCCACTCTTTCCGGCACTGTAAACAGGGATTTTAGTACCTCCCGCGACAAGTTGTCCTTTGTGCTTATCATGTTCCTGCACCAAAACAAGAGGTTGGAAATCAGAAAGGGAAATTTGCAAAAAAACAGAAGATCCTGCATTATTGGAAATTGCAAAAAGCCCCAACCGTTAATATGAAGTTAACCCCATTACTTTTAATATCTTGAAAAACATTTTGTATATATTAATTAACAGTTCTCTCTTCATTATAGCATTCTCTTCAATATTTCATTTGGAATAATATTTCTTGAACTAGGGGTGTTTTTGCAATTTCCAATTATGTAAGGGCTTTTCCTGAAATTTAAGCATAATGCAGGGGTGTTATTGAGAATTTCCAAATTAGAAATTACTCTTTGCATGGGGAGAATTTGAATAATTTGATAGTACCTCATTGAATTGGGATGATTTTCAACTGGAATTGGAGCTTCTTTTTTACATCCAGAAGACTGTTATTATAGAGTAATTAATTAATACATGAAATTGTGAAAATGTTCTTTTATTTTCATTTTTATATTGTTTATGTAAAATTATGGATATAATTAATAAGGGATTACTTCTGCAGTCCAATCGTCAATTGACTTGCCCTTTTCAAATGATCTGCTTGTTGAAAAATCCAATAATTCCTCCATGCTCTATATAATCAAAATATATATATTAAAAAAATGGCGGGGGAAAAAAAAAAACATATTAGTTTAAGTGGTCTTCATAATGCCTAACCTTTTTAATATCGTATCCACAGCTACCTGTAAACAAAAGTAAAAAATAAAACACTATTAACTTCTGAAAAATCAAAATATCTTAATATATATTAATTTAATACAATAACATTAACGTAATATTATACCTAAAACTTCTCTTATAACATCCATGCTAAGCTTGAAGCCATCTCCAAGCATTGAAAACAAAAACTGCTCTATTTCTCTGTTGCTCAAATAATCCTTTTTAATCCCCGAATTATTTTCAGATTGATCAGATTTCAAATCAAGAACTGATTTTGGCACTTCTATTTTCAAAGGCTTTGATTTCTCAACTGTTTCTGCTCTTGAAGTAAACTGGTGTCTAGAAGTGTATGAATTTCCCAACACAGTTGATACGGTTCCCAAAGAAGCAGTTGGTTTCCTGGATTTCGAAATCCGGGAATTCGTTTCCGGGAAATTTTCAGGAAATCCGTTCTGGTTTTCTTCTTCAATGGCGTCGTGACGCTTGCCAAGTATGTCTCCAGCGATATTTATATCGCCCTTAGACCTGCAATAATGGAGTAACAATGTATTTGTCAGAATTCATATTTTGAAGTTTGAATTAATCAATTGATCGAATTTTCAAGCTAATTGTAGAATTAAAATTTCAAAAAGCAGAAATGGGAAAAAGAAAAGTCTATTTTGAGCGTACCTGCTATAAGCAGAAGCAATTTCCTCAAGAGAACAAGTTTGACCGAAGGCATCGAGCAAAAATTCAAGAGATTTCTTCTCTTGATCAACAAATTGAGAGCTTGAAGAAGGCATTTTACACAAGAACTGAAAACTCTTGTCGAACTGCCATAAAAATAATAAAAAATGCCCTCACAATGATCAATAAATCACAGTAGGTACTCGCCTACTAATCAAAAAGAAAAAAAAAATTGAATCTACGAAAACAACCGAAAAGTAAAAACAAAGAGAAACCAATACTGGTCGATCTAATCCGCACCAATGGCAGCCAAAACACGACCCGATCTACCGTCAGACGAATCCGACCCGATTTCTTGACCGCTTAATTAGTCCGATGAAGCGATCACCAGAAAGTGAGAAATTAGAGAGAAACGGGGAGGCAGGCGATAATGGCGGGCTGGGGCTTGAGAGGAGGGGGTAAAGCAATGGAGTGGAGGAGTCGAGTTGAATAAAGTATGATTTGATTTTGTTTTTATTTAGTAAAAGCGCACGGTTTTTGGGTCCCAATCGCTTGATCTTACGTGTGCCGTTCGATTGGAATAATTGATATTTGGGGGTTATTTGTGGCCGTTGGATCTGGAAAGCACGAATATATCATGCTTTGTGGGTTGCCTTGTTCAGTTTTAGATCTGATATGTACGGTTTATGATTGGGAGTGAGAATTTGGATGAATGTTGGGGTTTTAGTTGTGAAATATAGATGTCTAATCGAATCATTGGTGCCTACGGGCTTTAAACCAAACAAATAATAATAATAATATATCTATTTAGGATGGTATTTTGGAGGTATGAATGATGATGGATGCAAATGATTGTGTTGTATCATCAATGAATTTATATTGTATTCTTATTTATGGATGAATTTTTGGTTGTGTTTATATTGGCAAGAATGTTATGAATTATATTATAAAATTATATGTATTATAAACTCATAATAGGCGGAAGATGATAATTGTTCCGTTGGCAACAGAATAGTTCCGTTGGCAACGTAATAGACGGAAGACTGCGACAAGGCGTAGAAAGACTGCATTGACCCAGGTTGATTGCTATGTGAAACTTCGGCTCCTCTGACCTCGATTGAAAAGAGATTTGGACTTTTTTGCTTTTTGTCTACTTTTTATTAAATGTTTCATCCATTTTCCTATGATTACAGTCAAGAAATCCTAATTCCTTCGGAATTCCAAAATACCAAATTCAAAGAGAACAAAGCGGATTATTCCTATATATCAAATATCAATTCCAATGGCTTTTGCTACTATAACCTTCCCAACCACGATTTTTGCTTTTTTTCTTCTCGTTATTTCATCTGGAAATCCATAACTCTAAGCATATTGAAGCCAATCAAAAAAACAGTGGGTTCCATCGTTTCCATGGTTATCTTTCAAACGGTGAGGTTCTCTCTATACACCGGAGCGTCTTCTTTTTCTTTCATTTAAGAAAAAGCTATTGTGAACTTGTATAGGTCATATTCTTTCGCTCGACTTATCAATGGTAAAGTCATAGCCCCTTTCACACTAAGAGTTATCTATGCAGTGACGGCATTTCATTATGAGAGTTAGCTAGGTAGCTGACCCTATTAGCCCGTTCTTTCAAAAAAAAGGAGCATAAACTTTTTGCTTCTGATAATGCTATTTCCTCCGCGTAATAGATAGCCTTTTGCTACCAATGGGGAATTGCTTCTGAATGTCAAATCGAAGATGATTGGATTTGCACTAATAGAAACCATACATTTCATATACTATATTTAAGTATTTGATAAAACTCTCGGATACTATTCTATCCACTTTCCGATACTATCCGATTTATCGGGGCTAGTCGTTGATACTGAAAAAAGAGTTCCAAGTCATGATCGGAACGAGTCACACATACACCCTAGTACATATTCCTCGACGCTGAGGACATCCTTTAAGAGCAGGAGATTTCTTCATATTTCTTTTTGGCTGTCTTAGGTTTCTAATAATTTGTTCAATAGTTGGCATAGCAGATTTCGATTTTCGAATCAAAAAGGATTCGGTTTAGATCAATCTGAACCTGTTCTAATGGATTGTGAACCGCGATTGAGATGGAATATGCGATTCCATATTCCATCCCAATCAAATCCAAGAAAATTCGAATTCGACTTTCTAATTGCTTTGCATCAAATTACTCGTCCTTTTTTGCTGGGGGTTTTGATATATGATCAATAATCCCATAAGCTTGGGCTTCTTTTGCAGACATAAATGTATCTCTTTCCAGATCTTGCTGTACAACACTTAAGGGTTTTCTAGTAGTTTTTGCATAAATATTTGCAATTGTGTTACGAAGATCCAACATCTCTTCTGCTTCTGATGCTAATGTACTGGGAGGTGCAGAAAAACGACAAGTCATAGGTTGGTGAATCATAACCCTAGCGTGAGGGAAAGCTACGCGTCTCCCAGCTGCTCCTCCCGTCAGAACTAAAGAGGCTGCCGATGCCGCTGATCCCATGACTAATGTACAAACATCAGGTCTTATCATATTCATAATATCATAAATCGTTATTGCTGCGTGTGCCCCTCCACCGGGAGAGTTTATATATAAATAAATATCCTCGTACTCATCGTCAGTCTCGAGAAATAACAAAAGCTTAACAAGGTTATTCGTAGCGATAATGCTAATCACGCCATATAAAAAAAGTACTCTGTCGTAAGAAAGGACTTCCTCAATCTCAACCCAACGGATCTCATCTGGAAGGATCAAAGGTACTCTTGGAATTCCTATGCCCATAAAGTTTATTTTTTTCTGTTTATCCCTATCTAATTTACGGTCAATAAATAACAAAGCGGATTATTCCTATATATCAAATATCAATTCCAATGGCTTTTGCTACTATAACCTTCCCAACCACGATTTTTGCTTTTTTTCTTCTCGTTATTTCATCTGGAAATCCATAACTCTAAGCATATTGAAGCCAATCAAAAAAACAGTGGGTTCCATCGTTTCCATGGTTATCTTTTAAACGGTGAGGTTCTCTCTATACACCGGAGCGTCTTCTTTTTCTTTCATTTAAGAAAAAGCTATTGTGAACTTGTATAGGTCATATTCTTTCGCTCGACTTATCAATGGTAAAGTCATAGCCCCTTTCACACTAAGAGTTATCTATGCAGTGACGGCATTTTATTATGAGAGTTAGCTAGGTAGCTGACCCTATTAGCCCGTTCTTTCAAAAAAAAGGAGCATAAACTTTTTGCTTCTGATAATGCTATTTCCTCCGCGTAATAGATAGCCTTTTGCTACCAATGGGGAATTGCTTCTGAATGTCAAATCGAAGATGATTGGATTTGCACCAATAGAAACCTTACATTTTATATACTATATTTAAGTATTTGATAAAACTCTCGGATACTATTCTATCCACTTTCCGATACTATCCGATTTATCGGGGCTAGTCGTTGATACTGAAAAAAGAGTTCCAAGTCATGATCGGAACGAGTCACACATATCCAATCATAATTGGATTGTTACGATTCATGATTGATTTTTTTAAATACAGGTAAAAAAGAAAAGGCCTGGTCAGTATTGAACCAGACCAGGATGGAAAAAAGAAATCTTTTGTACAAAATTAAATTAAGTAAGGTATCTCTTCTGTTGAAGAAATAGGTCTTTTTTTTTTGATGTTTTAATTATCTAAGTTTTTCTATATTTTCTCTTACTATGTCTTTATTGTTAAATTCAATTTCTATTATTTCAAATGAATATTTAAATTATGTTATATTGAAATTATGTTATATATACTTTTATTATTCTTTTTGTATTATTCTTTTATGTTATTTATATAAGAAAGTAGTATATAAAGTATATATACTAAAGTATATATGTTGATATATTTTTCTATTTCGAAATCTTTGGAATTCTCGAAATAATGAAACTAGAAAATTATCATAAAAATAGCCTCTAATAGAAATAAATGTTTATAAATAAATCTAGTTAATAATCAATTAGATTTATAGATTCTAAATCGACTCTAAACTAAAAATTATCAATAGAACTAGAAATTCTTAATTAGAGTATGTCGATTTTTATATAATAAACTCAAAATGTAAAAAAATTTTGATTTGTAATGAAATTGGGGAGATGGCCGAGCGGACTAAGGCGGCGGATTGCTAATCCGTTGTACGAGTTATTTGTACCGAGGGTTCGAATCCCTCTCTTTCCGCTTTCTCTTTGAATTTGGCATTTTTTAATTCCAAAGGAATTAGGATTTCTTGACTGTAATCATAGGGAAATGGGTGAAACCACGACCTGACTCCTACCTCCTCTCAGCAGGGCCGCCGGAAAGCTCTGAGACATGCCTCTTCCAGAGGAAAGTCAACAGCTCCTTCTTTTTGGAGTAATTTGGCATGGGTGAAGACTGAAACTGGGATCCGAACTTCCTGCCGAGTTGACAGAAGAGATGAAAAAGGCTTGACAGCCGGGTACTAAGGGGAGGCTTGTCCTGCTCTCTTGAAGCTCGAAGCAGTTTGCTTAAGTGCAGAGTTATGGCCAAAGGAAAGACGTTGATGTCGTTCATGGAAGAGCAAACCACTTGTTCTTTCGCTTGAGGGGGAGGTCACATCTCACCGACGCTGGCATAATACGGGATGTAATGATAAATATATGTAGGAAAAAGGAAAGTTGGTACCTTCATTTCGCAGCTTCTTCACTCTTCCTTATAGACAAAACGTATGGATCGCTTCCTGCTTACTAAAGGCATTGAAAAATGAGTCCTATTCTCATTTTGAGACTTTGAATTGAATGCATGATATTGAATATTGGACTAGACTTTCAATCCATCTTTGCTACCAGGGAATCCACTGAAATGAGGAAATCCGGACAATAATCTCTTTGAACTACTTCATTTCATCTTTTCCCCAATCACTGACGTAGAGGTTGTTGTTTGCGAGGTCTACCGGCAAACCCTAGTCCTGGCTGTCTAAGTGAGTCCCATGCTTTCAACCTTGATTGTCAGTTCGTTCAAGCATAAGAAGAAGGTTATGAATAGGTCAGGACATAAGGTACGAAGAGAAGGGGGGTAGCGTGATAGAGTCCCTTGGGATAGAATCTCGTCAGTCAGGAAGTGCCAGATGCAAGATTCGTTGACTTGAAAGCCTTCCTGGCAGCCCAAAGAATTCATGATATTCTTCTGTCAGTGAGCACTCTTCCCAGGAAAGAAGAAGATGACAGGCTGGGAGAAAGCTTCCTTCATACAAGCATTCTTTCTTCCAGAAGTCCGGTATCTGATTCGTTGTATAGGATCTCCCTGGATGTCAAGAAGGCCCTAAAGGGAATAGTTGACCCTACTGGAGCCTACATACATCTTGAACCTCACAAGGTCGTTCGGGGGCTTTCCTATTTTGACGTGTTAATGGAATTGTACCCGGGTCTACTCTGGACCCATGTACATGCTATATTTCGCTCCTCAAGGATGAATTTGTGCTCGTGCAATTATATAGCTTCCCGAGCGAGAACGTCAAGATAACTTATCTACTGGTAATATCTTTCTCTTTCTTCCAGGAAGATGGAATTTTCTATCGCACCAGTATTATATATTCTCCGGAAAGAACTCGAGCGCTTTCGTCTTTCCAAATTACATAGATAGAGACGGAAAGGAATCTGCATAGTCACAGCTGAGGCCGGTCTCAAGCGGTGAAAAGGGAGTCCGGTCGAAACTATATCCAGTATTATATATTCTCACGTTTTTTTGTCAATGACAGGCTGCTCGAGACTATATCCAAAGTTGTCTGATTTTTCTTTTTTTGAAGACACTCGATCTTATGTATCTACTTATTGTCTTTTTGCCTCTGCTCGGTAGTTCCGTAGCCGGTTTTTTCGGACGTTTTCTAGGATCAGAAGGAACCGCTATAATTATCACTATGTGTGTTTCATTTTCTTCGATCTTCTCTTTGATTTCTTTTTATGAAGTCACACTGGGAGCTAGTGCTTGCTATATCAGAATAGCTCCATGGATTGAATCGGAAATGTTTGATGCTTCTTGGGGCTTCTTTGGCGACCGTGAAGTCACCGGATGAATTGCCGAGTAGATAGATCAGATCCGGACGCTACAGTTGCTCCGTGGCGATATGGACTCGACCCACTCCTACCCACCCTGGGGTGAGATAACGAGGCTTCCACGACTAGTTTGTCACCCGAGCTTTGAAGGCAGCCTCGAACTACTACGTATTTTTGAGGGAAGCAGGAAAAGACAAGTTGTCCGTAGAATGCCTGGAATTGAGAATCGGGTGGGACGAGCCAAGTCAAAACCTGTTGAGGGGGGGGGTAGGCTGTAAAAGAGTTGACCAATAGATTCTGACTTTCTTCTTTCGATGCTTACTTACAACTAACTTATGCTAGTTTGCCAAAGAAGGGGAGGAATGACATTTGCCCGTAGATCTAGTGTCGTTCCGTGGTAGGGTAAGAACCTAGCGTAAGCTACAGTGAAAAAGGTGGAAGAAGTGAGGTCGACAAAAGCAAGAAGAGTGAATTTCTTGCAACGAGAAGAGCTTTCCAAAAGAGTGGTGCTGCAGCACCTCCACAATTGATGGTAGGTAGGAAGGGTAAAGGTCAACAACTAGATGGAATGAACAAGTTCGGTACTCTGCTAACTCTCAGTCACGCCTTCCCGTGAACCTGTTGGGTTATGCGTTATCTCGTACCTTAGGATGGACCCATAGAATTTCTAACAAAGCTCGCTTTCTAAAGAAGTGCATCAATGAAATCGACTTGGAAGTAATGATCAGAAGCTATTGATATGGAATCATCAGTTCAAAAATCACCAAATCCGCCGCTTTAGTTCAGCCATCTCCACAAAAAAGGATCATTCTTGATTCACCTCAAACTCCCAGAATAGCTTCTTAATAAACTCAACCTCTCCTTTCTTTTTATCTATCTACTCCATACCAAGGCTGGAAGCTTCTCGTGCACAACTGAAATATTCAAGGCATTAGCTAATTATTACTTGATTGAAAGATGCCGAAGATTGCGCCAGAATGAAAGGCAACTAACTTTCTTTCCGCCCTGCGCTAATTTCACTCAACCCTATTTTCGCTAATTAATACCGATAAAATTCCATTCTTCAACGAATTGGATATTCCCGATCGAGAAAAAAAGCCAAAAAATCACTGTCTATCCTAATAACTTTCTGAAAATTGGTCGACCAGTTATTAGGAAAATTGAGGTTCAGTGAAAGTCTCGGTATAACTGAAATATGCAATGCTGAAAAATATGAATGAATTCGAAATAATAAGAATAGTTTCGTTTATGGCGACTATATCTGTCATGATTGCTATTTAGTAACTTTTAAAAAAAAAATTTGGGGGTTTTAAAAAATTAAAAAAAAAGGGACCCCCCCCCCAAACTTTTTTAAAAAATCTCCATTTATTTTTTTTTTTTTTAATTATAATAAATAATAAAAAAAAAAACAAAAAAAAAAAAAAAAAAAAAAAAAAAAAAAAAAAAAAAAACAAACAAAAAAAAAAAAAAAAACCTTTTTTATTATAAAAAATTTTAATATTTAATAAAAAAAAAAAAAAAAAAAAAAAAAAAAAAAAAAAAAAAAAAAAAAATAAAAAAAAAAAAAAAAAAAAAAAAAAAAATAATTTTTAAAATTTAAATAAAAAAATAAAAAAATAATAAAAAATAAAAAAAAAAAATTGTAATAGCTAAAAAAGACAACACTTTGACTACTAAATAAAGGAGGGACGTATAATATCCAATTTTTAATTTGGAGAAAAAAAGGGATTTTTTTCAATTTAATTTTTCTTTTTTTTTAGTCAAAACCATTTTCTTCATCCACCGCCGGATAAGCATCGTACTCAATCAGGAAGGGAGGAATCGGTGCTAGCGGTTCCTTTCGCAGTGATCTCTTATCATCTCTTACTATAGAGTAGCATCGGGAAGGCGTGGGCCCAGGGTGGCTTGATTCAGCACTTGCTGGAAGGGGGGGCTACTTACTTAACAGCTTAACAAGTAGGGCTTATGACTCGCCTGTAACTGGCTGCAAGAAAACTGACTTCCAATATTCGGCATTGTTAACTCGCTGAAACCCTCTAACCTTGACCTAGTGCTTGATTTTCTGACCCAGCGAGTGTAAGGATGGAAGGAGTCCAAAAAAGCTGGCTTATGGCTTTCTCGTATGTACTCCGAACAACTTATGGATCAAGTTTTGACCTGGATGTTTGATATTCTACTTCTACCCATACCCAAAAGTATCCATTGGATAGAAGTTCTTATTCTGTAGTGCTAGTACCTGCTCTAGTCGTCAAGTCAAGTATATCCGGGAATCGGTGGGGAATCCAGTCAAAGAAAAAGTCAGTATCAATCTTTGTGTGGATGTTGTCGGAAGCCTATGAGAAATACCGCCAAAGCTTTTGAGTTACATAAAAGGAAAGTCGGAAAGGGTAAACGAAATCTCCGGTCTTCGGGAGATTCACTTCTCAGTCTCGTAGTTGAGTTACGCGATACGGTTGAAATCGGCCTTTTCTTTTCCTGTGATGGATGCCCCTCCCTGCCCCACTTATGAAAATTGTGATTTCCTATTTATTGACGATTTTCTTTCCTCGGTTCTATAATTGCGTCTTATTTTATTCAAAGCAATCTTTTTCTTCCTTCTTTCACCTTCGTTCTCTGGTTTGAGCTTAGATATCCAACTTATCGAGGAACTGATTGATTCTCGTAACTCACGTAGCTACTGCCCTTCAATGCATTCTTTATTTATATCTTTTTATATGTTTCAATATAAAAGAATGCAAGGAAATAGGCCCAGTCTATGTCTCTAACTCCAATGTTAGCTCTTTTCCCACTGCTTAGAACTCACCACAACACTTGGTCATCAAAGCCTTACTCCTTTGCATGTACTCCATTAAAGCTGTACTCCCAGCCAGCTCACTCAGATTGGAAGAAGGTAATTCCATTCCCTATCGGTCGGAAGGGGAAGCTTTGACGATGCATCAGTCTCTCATCCGGGGCATTCCTCGAGATCAAACAAATAAGTATAAATATCAAACCCCTTAGGGGAAGGAACTATTGATAACGACATAGTTACATACATAGGCGGCTTATAAGTGTGTATAGGGCTTGGTATGAAGTCCTAGTAAATGGACCAAGAAAAAGCTCATACATACCTGGGGAACAAGGTCTTGTTGAATATGCTTAGCTTACAGAGGCGTTATGAGGAGTGCATCCATGGTCCAAGGTGAAGACATGCGGTCTAGCTAGCCCCCCATGTCTTTTCCCTTTTTGAAGCGGGTAGATATTTATGGTGACACATCACATTCTCGGCCCGAGGAACAAGAAAACCTGCCAGTCATAGGAGCCACATTTTGGAAGTTGCTCGGGGACATGTGAGCTCACTAGTACGGTGACACACCTTTGGTCATGAGGCAGGCCACAAGAGTAGGGAAAAGCGGCTAGCTCAGAATGTCCTGCGGACGGAAGCACACACTGGAGCTGTCTGTGAACTTCATTGAGAAAAAGGGGTCTTATTAGATATGACTTTCGTATAGACCTAGAATCTAATAAAGCTCCGGTCGTTGGAGTAAGAGCAGTTTCTTTCTACGTTAACGACACAGATTCCACAAGTTTCTTCGTTGACGGTTTTATAGCCTTCCTTTTCCCTCTACTTTATTCCTTTTCTGGGACAGACAGTATGAGATGGCTTCTTTCGGAATGGAATCTCTATGGAATTCTGGAATGAAAACACTACTCGCCAGGCAAGCAATAGTTTTGGAGAGATTGATTCCCTACAACGAGTTCATTTCCTATTTAGGAAAGAGTAGAGCACGAGAGTGGAATTGGAAACGAAGAGGATATGTGTACCTCCTATTGAACTCACCTCATAGTTTATTTGTCCTTTCCATCTCATCTTCTCTCAGAAGAAAGAAATCTCCGAAAACATCTATAACCTAAAGAAGACGTCTCTCTCTCGAAACCCATAACAATCTCTCAAGACCCGGCGTACCAATCTCTCTTTACCCCTACCAATCTCCCAAAACCGGCACCCCCTCAATCTTCTCGTGTTGGAAAATGGGAAATCAAGACCTTGCCCGATGGCAGCGGCTGTTCAAATATTCACAAGGACATCAATTGTCCGGTAATATGTTATCTCTCTTTACTCTTCTTCCATCTGTCTTACATCCCGCTCTTCCCTACTTGTGTTGTGCGCCGCTGAAACTTCTACTCCCCTACTTTCTGACTAATCCTAAGGAAGCCCTATGGTCAAACCCTATGCTAGTCCGGTAGCTTCCCCTACTACTCAACAATACCAGCGTATCCCAATATGCGTCGACCAAAGACAATCAATGCCCGCCCTACTTTCCTCATCTGAGACTCTGAGCAAGAAATGCAAAGATGCTACTACTCAAAGCACATTTGATTTGACTTCTTTTCCATCAATTCTTTACTAGTGACCACTTGAACCAAGAGTAGATCATTGCAAGGCCTATCCTAAGCTGTACGTCATGCCCCATACCAGGTAGCTAGCGTAGAGGAACTTAGCCTATTTCCCATCTGACCTCCTTTCCTAGGCTTGCCCTATTATCCAATAAAAGCAATGACTACATACATTTCTTTGTTGATATGACCCTTGGCCTGTATGTAGTCAGAGAAAAGAAGTGGTTTTTTGGGGATTGATGGCATCGCATCTCCTTTGGCACAGAGAATTACAGAAATCAAACTCACTCTGAACAGATCTTCCTTTCATTACCGAGAACACCAAAGATAACTGCTTCCTTTCTCTGTGAAAGAAATTGGTACCTCTCTAATAGTGACCGGGGCTCGGTTTGAGTATTTAGACTTCCTACTGAAAGTCATAGATTGAATATAGCTCCTCCTTGCAGCCTCTTACTAGGACTTGGCTCCTAGAACTCCTCCTCTTCATCTGTCTTTTTCTTTCCATCTAGCTAGCTAACTTCTTGGTTATGGCGACACCTTTCCAACTCGTCGTCTAGGGCATAGATGGCTCCCTCGGCATGATGGCTGTTTTTGATATTCTTGCACTAGTAGCAGTGGAAGAGTCGGTTGCCCGAAATCAGTAGAATTACTCTTTGCATTCCTCCTCGCCACGCCAATAGTCTTTTGAAAGCTCCGTGAAAAGCAAGTCTCACTCCTATATCCTTAGATATCTATATTGACTCTGTGTATTCCTACCTGCTTGGACTTGTCAAGGAGAAGTTGTTTTATGCCTTCTATTCTATTAGGAAAAGTTGGTCAGACTCATCTCGTAGTATATTACTAAACGATTTCTGAAACGGAATTTGCTGAACGAAGGTCGACCTAGGGCTATAGAGTTGACTTGCTTCTCACTCACGGCAGAATAAGAAGCTTCATCACTCGACTCTCAACCAAAAGAAAATCGGGGACAATCCTTCACGGAGGAAAGGTAGGTTCCATACCAACAAGACCTCCGAGACTAGAATAAGCTCATTTCACACCAACTACAGCAGAACTTCATCATTTATATTGTATTGTCTTGAATGGAAAACATATAAATGCGCCGACGATCAAGTAGTTAAGGCGAACAAAAAGCCCCTTGTATGATATAGAGCCGTCTTCAAGTTGCCAAATCAACCCCCCTTTCGATAGGGGGTGGGGCGAGCTTCAACTTTTCGCTAGGTCCAAGTCAAAGCGAAAGAGTTAGGAGATATAGGACAACGGAAATCCCGCATATTGAGCGCAGAAAAAGCTATTACTAGGCTAGCGATCATACCACATGCCATAAAAGACTTTTAATGATCGATATGGCCCGTCATATCAAGATAGAAGAGATACGGAATTTGAGACATTCCATTGATTCACGAAAGGGCTCGTTGATCCAAATGAATCTTTCTTCTGGTCTCTCTCCGCCCTCCGCCCCGAAATTGACCCAAGGAACAAGGCCCTCTCTTAGGGAAGGCAAGGTCGTTCAGTGAAAGAAACCATAGCGGAGTGGAGAAGCCGCGACATGAAGTTCCTGACCAAGGCTGGATCTCGCTGGTGCCACATAAACGGTAGGTATAGGCGGCGTGTTACGTTTGGAGTTGTCGTTCGTGCACCTGTCCCCAATAGAAGAATGAGTGATTCCTTCCCCTGCAGGTCATGGCCTGACCACTCAGTCCCCGATGGACGGCGGGGGATTTGGTATAGCAGCTCACCTTCGTTTGCGCTGCGCCTTCCCGCTGGACTAGACACGTGTTAGCCGTAGGAAGTATGGTTACAAAAGTGACTTCGGTTCGCCAGTTCAGGCACAACTCCTCACTTGACGTTAGCGGACCTACGGGTCGGGCTGAGGCGGAGCGCTCTTTCTTTCTGTGTGGGACGATGCCGGGGAATGCGTCGAGGCTAGAACAGCAACAAGACAACTAATTACATTGTCTTTTTCCCTAAATGAGATGAGCCCGGAAAGAAAAAGACCGATGGATAAGAGAACCGAGCTGGCCAAAAAGCGCTTGGGCGCTCTACATACGACGTAGACTCCATCGGATACATATCGATTTCTTTCGATGGATCCAGAGCGATATCTTGTCTCATCAATAGATAGAAAAGCGGGGCTTTCCCATATTGATTTAGAGATTCCCTCTTCTCTATTCCTACTCTTTCGATCTATCAAAACAGATCAGGCCGTTTATCAATCGATTGGAAGAGTTCATCTCGCTTTTCATTCATGCCTGTAACAACGCGAAAACTTGTCTGAATAAAAGAAGGACTCTTCCAAGCCAATATTACTCAAACAAATCTAAGTTAATCTCATAAGTATTTCTCATCAAATTATTCTTCTAAATAACTCAACTTTTAATCTCATGAAAAATATCAAGATTTAACCTTAAAATACCATAATAAATTCAAGTTCACTTAAGATTTCATCTACAAAATCCACACAAAAAGTCTTTTCCCTACTAATAAAAATTACCCACTCATGTCCACAAAAACCATACTTGCATAAAATAAAATACAATAAAGAGAAAAATAAATCAAACCCTAAAGATGTGATTCGTTCTCGATCTCTCTCCTTATTGGTCGATTTAATACTTGCTCCTTCTGGATCAAGTACTTCTCTCTTTTCTAAAATTCTATTCTCTCTTTTTACTCTCAAGAAATGAAGATTTGAAGCTTGTGGACATTAATGGTGGAAAAAAAAAGAAGAGATGAAAAATGGTGGAAGAGATGAAAGAAAAATGGATGTATGAATTGATGTAAGAATGGATGTGTGAATGATGTTTTTTTAGAGAGAGAAAGGGATATTTTTATAGAGAAGAATGACCTAGAAAATATTTGGAAATAAGTTTGTGGGACTAAAAATTTAACTTGATCCGGATTCTGAGTTGGGTAGCAATTTGGGGGGTCTTTAACAATCTTTTGCCTTTATTTCTATTCAAATTCTGTTTGGGTGTAATTTTCTGGGTACATTTATCATTTCCCCTTAATTCTATCCAAATGCAATGGATTGTACACGTGGCACGCGCAGATTGGCCATACTAAATTCCGAAATATAATCAACCAACCGGATTTTGCCAAGTATCTCCACCTTTTACTCCTGCTGAACGAACTCGCCACGTGTCACACGTTTATTGGCTAATTCCTATCCTCGTACTGAGATTCTCCAGAAACCGCGTGAGTTTCTTCTCCGGTTCAGCGCAACAGAGAGTCCAGTGCTTTCTGTTTCGCGTGTTAAAACAGAAATGGAGGCGTGCAGTCCAGAAAACAATGGAGACGAGATCACTGTGCTGACTAGCGACGCATTTTCTGGGGCCCGCCTGTCACGTGTTGTTTGCTGATTGGTGGAGAGGAATCTTGTACTGCCGTCTGTTAGCGATGCTCCCCAATCACTGATCGCCACGTGTCTTATGTTTATTCAACCCCAACCAACCAGCCACGTGTTGCGTTATGATTTGCTGATTTTTAATGGAATCTGCCACGTATCAGCTTCTGATTGGGTGAAATATAAACTTCTTTTTGTTCTGAACGAGTTTTGAGGAGAATTATGGCCACGCGTGTTGCTCTGATTGGTTGAAGGGGGTTTTAAAGTAAAAATTTTTTTTTTTAAAAAGTTAAAAAAAATTTTATATATATTTTTTTTTATTTTTATTTTTTTTTTTTTTTTAAATTTTTTATTTTTTTTTTTTTATTTTTGATTTTTTTTTTTTTTATTTTTTTTTTTTTTTTTTTTAAATTTTTTTTTTTTTTTTTTTTTTTTTTTTTTTTTTTTTTTTTTTTTTTTTTTTTTTTTTTTTTTTTTTTTTTTTTTGTATTGGGAGGAAAAGAAAAAAAAAAAAATAATTTAAAAAAATTTATTTTTTTTTTTTGTTATTATTTTTATATAAAATATTTTTATTTTTGGATTTTTTTTTTTTTTTTTTTTTTTTTTTTTTTTTTTTTTTAAAAAACATTTTATATTTTTTTTTTTTTTTTTTTTAATAAAAAAAAAAAAAAAAAAAAAAAAAAAAAAAAAAATTTTATTTTTTTTTTTTATTTTTTTTTTTTTTTTTTTTTTTTTTTTTTTTTATTTTTAAATTAAAAAAAAAAAAAAAAAAAAAAAAAAAAAAAAAAAAAAAAAAAAAAAAAAAAAAAAAAAAAAAAAAAAAAAAAAAAAAAAAAAAAAAAAAAAAAAAAAAAAAAAAAAAAAAAAAAAAAAAATAGGATTTTAAAAAAAATTATTTATATAAAAAAAGGGTCTTTAGCGAAAAGGAAAAAAAAAAGAAAAAAAAAAAAAAAAAAAAAAAAAAAATTTTATTTGAAGAAACGTAGTATTTGCAACCAGAGGTTAACGTGGCACGTTTCCCTCATCAGCTCTATGCTCTCAACATGCCGTAGTTTCTCGCTCTTATGAGAGAAACTACTAACGTTTCTCTCGAAAGGAGGGCTAGTCTCGACTAGTACGCCTAAGTCAAGTGAGTAAGGCGATGAAGCAATGGAACTCGGTTGGTCGGGAAAGCTGAAACAAAGGTCGTTCGGGAAGAGAATCATACTGTCTTAATGGAATCTACCCACCATCTATATCATTCAAGAGCTTTCTAAGTCAGCTATGCCCCTCTTGTTCTCGGCCAATTCAACCCTCGCTTCTGACATGACATGCTCTGGTACTAAGTCTTTCTACCTAAATAATTCATTGATTCCCAATTTGTCTATTCATGGCGGCATTGAGCGAATTCATCCTTGCTAGAAAAAGCCAACCAAGTAGATTGAGATTCTAAAAAGAAAGTTCGTCTGTAAGCAAGCTGACTCCCGGAAAAGAACTTTGTTATCATTATAGATTCTTGAGTCAGAGGCATAAAAAAGAGTGAGGCAATTTGAGGTCCGAGTTTGAGAGTCTGGGACTGGAATAGGGCTTTGAACAATATTCCTTTTGACTGCGGCGGAATAATCTGATCGTCAATTTGCCAATTTGGAGGAAGGTCTTCTTCTTTCTCTAGGCATTGCAAGCCGCCAGAGGAGTTGACTTAGCCCCTATTGACTTTGGAACCCTGAGAGGCATTTGTTCTACACTCGTTATTTCGGTAGGAGCCCCGACGCTAGCAAAGTAATGTATTAGTCCATTCAATCGAGTTTCAAGTTATGCTTTGTTTGTGTGAAAATGGAAGCCGCGGATTTCTTCTTTTCATAGGACACTGGCCTCTGTTATACTACTTCTTTGTCTTGTGACCGGAATCCTCTGTGGGATATGTCCAAGGAGAAAAGGCAGGCCCCCTTGATCAAGTTTACCAACGCGGACTGGCGCTTTCTGTCGTCCACCCCTCGCATGTTATGCGGCGCTTCTGGCAGCTGGAATTTGATTGATCCTACTCCATTACCTTGATGAGCCCAGTACTCTTGAATTCCACCGATCCCACATTATGATGTGTATTTGTATCGCCGCTCGTGGAATGGGATCTGGAATGGCAGTAGGCGTGGAAGCAGAAATGTCATTTATATAGCTAGCAGCGCAGAAGTCAAGAGAGGGTGCAGCTGCGCCACCTGACGGAGCGGTTCGCTTTTTTGACTGTCTAATCTAGTGCGCTAGCCTTTGTCATAAGGTTTCGTATTTTAGTCCACCTGTCAATGAATTCGAGTCTTTGCAGTGAGTGCCCTTACCTTCAATGGGTATGTATTGAGAGTGAAGGGCGGAGCTTTCGCTCGCGCATTGAGAGTTTTTGGATTTCATAACCTTTCTTTTTTCTATTTCCACTGACTTCCGCATCCTTATCTCCTCTGATGCCAGCCAGTAGTTGATATCCGATCTTTCTTTGTTTGAACTTCAAGCCTAGGGAAGACAGAACGATAGAATACATCTCGACGTCAGGCCATCAATTTCTAATATACCTAATGGTTTAGTAGATTTCCGAAGATGAAGATTGGTTGAGTGAAAAGGCAACTTGAAGGTCGAAGGAGGACCAAAGTCAACGGTCAATCTAATCTCCGTTGGCCGAGATACGACGACAAGACAAGAAAGGCATATAGCCACAAGCTTTCAATGCAGCGAGAAAGTCTGATCGTCATTCGCCTATGCGCCCTCACCCCAGGGCCCTATTGATCTCAAAGTTGGATATGTGCCCGATATCATCATTCCATTCCAGTCATACTACCAATTTCTCGGATCACCCTCTTATGATGTGCTTCGAAAGGTTTCAGCACTTTCTATCGGGCTTGAGCAGACCAGTCAAATTCCTTTCTCAGACGTCGAATCGGGATTAACTAGTTCCATTCAATCGAGGATTCCAACTGGATATGATGGAAATTCGCATAACCTCTCTTCGGCTATTCAATATTCTATCTAGCCTCAACAGAAAAAAACTTGCGTCAAGTAGCTGATTAGCTATGTATTGGTAAAGTCTGTCTGGTCAAGTGCTCTTTCATCAGTCCTATCTCGACGTGATGGATCCGATTCCGATCAGTGGGGGTATCAAAAAGGAAAAAAGAACTACTGTCTTTTCAACTTTCAGGGACTTCTGACGCAAGTACCTATTATTCCAAATGAGTTAGACAGGTTTTTCCGTGGGTCTGTTCACCCGGTCTTCCATGCCTGAGCGAAAGATGTTTCATTTGATTATCAGGTCGTTCGTTGCTCGTGTCGATCGACCTTTACGTGCAGACAACAATCAGACTCTGAACGTCAGGTCTCTCTTCTCTCGCTTCTTCCAGCTGCGTCACAACTAGCTACTCCACCATGGAGATAAGCAGAGGAAAGTGGTCTTTGAGAAGTAAGGGGAAGGTTATGAAATAACGAAAGTCTTGGAAAATCGCTTCTCATGTGGCGCATTTCGAAAAATAGGCGGCAATACGCTTGAAGAAAGAAAACCAAAATAGACTAGACTAGGCGCTTCCTTTGTCCTCTTCCTTCCGCCCACACCGTGGTTCCGAAGCCCTTCTTTCTCCTCATTCCACCAATGTTTCAAGTACTCCCAGGATGGACGGCGCATCATAGTGTTGCTGTGGATTTTAAAAAAAAGGGAAAAAATAGCACAGTGAACGTCAAGTCAAATAGAGTACTTCTCTTTCTTGAGTGGCCGGTTCTTCGTCATTCCACTACCAATGTTGCGGTTGATGAAGAGAGCCCTCGGCTCATTCGATAGAGCTCCACCTTGTACCTCCAATCAGATACTCTAGATTCCCAATCTCAGAACGGAACCTTTGCCTTTCTTTTTCATTATCGTTATCTTTTTTTTTTGACTCCTTTTTGACTTTTCAAAACTTGACGTATTTTGGAAGGGAATCGCTTTCAGTCTTTCTTTTGCTTGCCTAGGAGCTTTAGCTCTCCTGATAGTAGCTCTTCCGCTAGCAGTTGCTCTTATGCTTTTCTAGAATCTTTCTTCCGAAAACTGCCGTGCCACGAGGCATGACCATGGAAGTAATGAAAAAGAAGAAGTTCTGTAGTTGGAGCATCTGCTCGAGACATTCTATTTGAGCTTCTCCAAAGAAGATAAGATGCTCAACATGAAAGTGTTCGCAACGCATACCGAAAAAGGTCGTTGTTGCCGATCGACCATTAATGACTAGTTCGAGGACCATGAGCAGGGTAGCAAGGCAAGAAAGATTTTGGACTTTCCGAATTTTGGTTCAATCAGGTTGACGAACTCAATAATCTACTGATCCAAAACATGGACTGCTCTACATTCAGCCATGCCCTCTTTAATCAAAGGTCGGACTGTAGAAGGGCCTTATTGATTATGGTTAAGCTGGGACGAAGAAAGGCAACCAATTGTTGGCTCTTAATAACCAACCCAGCAAGAAGCTCAATTCTTCCATAACATAACGGGGAGGCGGGGTTGCGTGGAGCCGAGTGACGTAGGTGCACAATAGTACTTCGCGCCACAATCATCTCTTTTTTATAGGTTCTACGGCTCAGCCTTGGTTTGAAAGACAATAGACCGACTCTCCTATCGGTACGTCCTGCCGGGAAGGGTCCCGAATTGGAAGGACCAAGGCCGGCTCGGGAAGGCCTAACCAAGTCTATGCCACACAGCTTTTATTGGTCCAAAAGAGTCAGAAACACTTGCGGAATCTTTCTGAGCCCCTGCGGTACCCTCCGGAGGTCAAGAGCTATGAGCGCGATCCATTTGGATTCTTTTACCGACGGATTGCTTTTCCCTCGGTCCTACCCGCGGCATCACAGACGTTGTCCCTCTCCTCATAGTCCTTTATCCTTATATCAAGAAACATTTCCTCCATCTTAGCAAGGATGATTTCAAGATATGGGGTGAGGGAGGGGGAACGTACTCGTGAAGGAAATGATCTCTATATGGAAATGAAACAATCCAGAGTGATTAATGAAAAAAAAGATTTCAGAATCTAAAGTAGCTCTAGTCTATGGTTAAATGAATGAACCGCCAGGAGCTCGTATGAGAGTTGGTTTCACTGCCCTGACTATGGCAGAATATTTTCGGGATGTTAATAAAAAAGATGTGCTTCTATTCATCGAGAATATTTTGCGTTTCGTCCAAGCAGGATTAGAAGTATCCGCTTTATTAGGGAGAATGCCTACCGCAGTGGGTTATCAACCTACTCTGAGTACAAAAATTATTTCTTTGCAAGAAAGAATTACTTCTACCAAAAAGGGGGCCATAACTTCAATCCAAGCAGTTTACGTACCTGCGGATGATTTGACCGACCCCGCTCCTGCTACAACATTTGCACATTTAGATGCTACTACCGTACTATCAAGACCATTAGCTGCCAAAGGTATTTATCCAGCAGTAAGCCCTTTAGATTCAACATCCACTATGTTACAACCTAATATTGTTGGCAAAAAACATTATGAAACTGCGCAAACTTCACAACGTTACAAGGAACTTCAGGATATTATAGCGGTTCTTGGATTGGATGAATTATCGGAAGAGGATCGTTTCACTGTAGCAAGAGCACGAAAGATTGAGCGTTTCTTATCACAACCCTTCTTCGTGGCAGAAATATTTACTGGTTCTCTAGGAAAATATGTTGATCTTGCAGAAACTATTAGGGGATTTCAACTGATTCTTTCCGGAGAATTAGATCGTTTGCCCGAACAAGCTTTTGATTTGGTGGGTAACATCGATGAAGCTACTGTGAAAGCTATTAATTTAGAAGCAGAGAGCAATTTGAATAAATGACCTTAAATCTTTGTGTGCTGACTCCTAATCGAATTATTTTTGATTCAAGAAGTGAAAGAAATTCTTTTATCTACTAATAGTGGCCAGATTGGTGTATTACCAAATCATGCCCCGGGTCTTGATTCGACTTCAAAAAGAACTGGCTAGTAAAGCATCAAAATCCTTGTATCGAGAGTAAGTAGGCGAGTGAATGGTTTCGCTTTTCATGCTCGGAGCATAACGACTTCAAAGCTGGGACCCTATCCCCAGTTTCCCCTTCTTCCCCTTCTCTAGACTCCTATCCACGGCATGAGTGTGACCAACCATATCGACAAATCCTAACTCACCTACCGGAACAATCAGTCTGCACCTAAGGGCGAAGGTTCTTTTTGCTGAGAAATGTTGTTTCCGTGACATTCAGTTCAGTCTCATGCCTGCCTCCTGGTGTACCGCTCTCCGTAACTGATCAACTCAACTTGGTACCCACACGCATGGCTCCTGGGGAAACTACGCATTATGAAGACTCCTATCCGCTAACCCTTTCTTTGAACCTTGTAAATGATCGAACTTACAGATATGAACTGAGTGTCATTGTTGGAGATTCATAATGTACTGAGTAGTTGAAGGGTTTAATACTCCATGTCTCTAGCTCATCATGAAATTGCTTCCATTTCTCAGCATGTAAGGAAGATCCCTCGTTTTGCGGACCTTTCCAAGCAACCTGTCTACAGTACTGCTCGTATAGACTAAGAGTGAAAATTAATGCACTTCTGCCAAGGTTTCCATGAGGTTATGGACAAATCTTCTGGCATGATGGAGTCTAATTAAGCTTTGAGCAGAGATTTTGACCTTCAGGGTTCGAGGATAGTAATTGAAGGTTTGACCAGATCAATTCATTGATAATACGCAGCGGGGGTCCCATCTTTTGAAAGACATTAGTATAGATTGCTGGGACCTTAGAAGCATATTGAGGAGTTGTTATGAAATTCTCATGGACCGTATATACTAGGGCTTGGAGAGATAACAGCTCTTTGATAACTAGCATGGCTATGTAAGCGTCGTGTTGATGTACCAAGTTCAGACAAGTTGCCACGAGAGTTTTCCTACTATCTCGGTTATTGAAAGTGATCCTTAGACTGGCACGTTTACACTTTTTGGTCACCCGGTCATAAACCAAATATAAGCCGATTCGCTACACAGAGAATCTTGAACAGTAGTGAGATAAGGGGTGCTATATAAAATAGGTTTGTCTAATTTGGAGCAGAACCAAGCAATATGATTGATCAGTTTCATCAAATTGATGATGTCAGGATACGTACTTGTCCAATACTCATAGCACAAATGATTCCCTTGTGATTAATGTCTGGAATCGAACCAGTTCAAAAGCCGAAACCCTAGCTCGGACCACGGGCCCCATTAATCATTCTCCGCTGCTTTTTTTGTCTCCTGAAGGCCCTTCACTTTCTCACTCTAACATTATGTCATTTTCGTCTGCTATAGAACTTCGACTCCAAATCCTCGGAGGGAAAGAAGTGTTGAATGAGTCGACTTACTGAATTCGAAAAAGACAAACGCGCACAATGATCGAGTGGTGCCAGCATTTCAGGAATGGTTGGAGATCGTGGTCGAATAGTTTAGATTAGTTAAGATTTTCCCTTTGTTTATTAGAAGGAACCCCCCTTTGTAGTTTGGCTGTCTGGGATTTTTTCTTCCTTTTTCATTGAGGTTTGTGATCCTATTTTTTTCGGCTATTCTTCTGTCTGACTTCCCGATTCCCTTTCATATGTACCGACCCATTTAGAGGCTTCATACCTTTAAGCTCTCTCCAAGAAGAAGAAGAGATGTCACTCGGACTGTACTCCCTTTTCTGGGCTTCGATATTAGGCTTTCGGATAATCAGGACAGACAGACAAATATTAGCACAGAGTTTTTCTAGGATCTCGATCTATTCCGCGCCCCTAAACCGCTCTTACAGGGGGTTTACCAGCTTGCTTCATATTAGCTGACCTTAGAATCGGGGGTCAATACTGGGGTTTTATCCCAGCTGACAGTTAAACCGACCCGGACTATGCTAATGTTCCCCTTCCCTCCAGGCAGACTGATTAAGACCTGGCCCTTTGGATTGGGTTCCCACAAGTTACGCTGAATAGCCGACCTAACTCACTATCTATGCTCCCTTTCGTGACCAAACCTGCCTTTATAGTCGTAAGCCCCCATTTTCCTGTTGTTTGGATGCACAGAATATCGGGAGCACCAATATGAAGTCGAGCTTCAAGCGTCGACTGATCCAGAGAATCCTATAGGTGGTAGCCGGTTGTAATGTGTATTTTTATACACATTTTTAGGGTTTTTATCATCTCAAATTCAATCATAATTCACATAAAATATATGTAAAACACTCATAATTCATAAATCATAATTTGAAACATCTTAATACATTTTTGTGTAATTTATAGGTGAAAAGGCCATAAAAAGAAGAATTGGAGGACTTATTTGAAAAGGCAACTCCAAAAGAAGCACCATCACGCAAATAATGCGCCAACGATGGACAAATTATCCCTAAAACCCTCACATTCCCCATACACATAGTTCTCTAATCTTAAAGATGAACAACGTCGGTGGAAAAGACAAAGCATTGGAACGAGTAAGAAATGACCACAAAATGTTATGAAAACGTCAACTGTCTCACGACGTTCTTCAGCCGAATTGATACGTAAACCGACCACGTTCGGTCCCAAAACAGAGAAGAAACGTCCACGTTTCCTATGACATTTCGTATCGGAACGTGACGTTCCGATCAAATGAATCCTAACCATTGTTTTACACCTCAAATAAACCTAGCAGCGCAAGAATAGAGAAAATGCGACGCGGAAACAGGTCACAAAAATGCGATTTTTTTTTCGAAATGCTCGGAATTGAACAAACTTGATTCCCTTCGACTCGTCTTGACAAGACAAGCACAACCGTATGATTAGCCATCGCTGGAACGGCGAGAGTTGGCCGCAAAACGCGAAAACCTCCTGTGAGCCCAAAAATAACCAATTTCGAGCTGCAATTTTCTCGAGCTCACCATTTCCTGCAAAGATCTTGGTTTGTCATAATTCCAATGCCATTCTCTTCTACTCATTCCCCTCTTTCCAACCATATAAAGAACTCAAAAAATGATGAAGAATTGACTGAGATAATCGAGTTTGAACTCGGTGTTCAATGAAATTGAATTCTGTTTCTGCTGAAATAACTCAATTCGAGCTGAAACTTCTCAAGTCCATAACTAACTCCACAGACCTCCGTTTCACGTAAAACTAATTCCATTCTCTTCTTTTCTCTTTCCATGGATACCAAGAGCACCAAAAATGATGAAGAAATGAGAGAGATATTTGAGTTTGAAGTCGTGCCATTAACTGTTCGACGAAATTTCAGATTTCAAAATAACCGCCAAATACTAAAATTCGAAATTCTCCCTCATTTTTCAACGGAATATAACGAAATTTGAACAGAAGGTTCTTCACACATGTGAGATTGGATCTGGACAACTAGAATTCTCCATTTTACCCCTGAAATTTCAGATCAAGCCAATCAAGAGAATATACTCTCTAGCCCTCAACTCTCTATAAAATGCACCACAATCTAGAGAAGAGAAATCACTCATTCTCCCACTCTCCTTAACTTAGACACCACTCTTTACTCATCTTCTCTAACCTCTAGAACCTCCATTAATGAGTTTCAAGCTTTCTTGAGCTCTAATTTTCATTTTTGAGTGAAATCGTGCAATTTGGGGCTGATTTGGGGAAATTTCGAATCAGTCAATTCTAGCTTGAATTGAGGTGCAATTGGAGCTTCAAATCAACTCAAGGAAGCAACTGGCTAGTCTTCCAACTCTCGGTTTAGCCTAATTCTCTTTTAATTACTCGATTGAATTTTAGATCTCAATAACTCAATTTTGTAATAATCATGATGAAATCTTGTCAAATTCTTGTTCTTGTGAATATGTGTGAGTAAATATAGATAAGGAAGGGGATTTATGATTTGTATGCATGAAATCTTGCTTTAATTTCGTGTAATTTTGCTAAATTTGAATGAATAGTCATGAACACACACAATTTTGAATAAACTGGGAAAAATTGATTAGCTTGGTATTTTTCATCAATTGATCTATTAAATCGGAAGTTTATTGACTGGTTAATCATTTGTGATTGATTGAATTCAAGTTTTGTTTAAAATGGCTGTTTTGAATTAAACGAGTTTTTCAATCAATTTCTTGAGTGAATCTTATCTTAGATCGCTCAAATCCATCATTTAAATCTGAAAAATTATACCCTAAGTGATTAATGATTGTTACACATCATGAATTTCCTATAAATCCCAATTTTTAAACCAAAAATCAAACCCTAAATCCAGTTTCTGTCTTGCTGCGTTTTTTCTCTGTTCTTTCAGTATTTTTCCCTTAATTTCGTGTCTAATTTAAATCTGAAAAAATAAATAAATAATTTTAAAATTTAGTTCTCATTTAGTAGATAATTTTCAACCCAAATTTTGCCCAATTCCGATCTGTAATCTGTTAGATATTAATTTTCCAAAATTGTAGTTTTTCTATTTTTTTAAACTTTTGTCCAAATTTACTGTTTCTTTTCTTCTGAATTTTAAAAAATATAAAAACAAATAATAAAAATCCAAAAATAGTCCTACTTAAAGTAATTTGAAGTGTCGAATCCAAATATGAATTTTGAAATAGTAGTTGTTAAGACAGATTAGGAGATTTTACAATTTTTGTGAGTACTGGTCTGTCAGAACCAGTTTCTGATCCAGATCTGAATTTTCATTATAAATCTCAAACTAAAAAATATCATTATATGAAATTTTTACAGATAATCCAAAACGTGATAATTGAATTTCTGTATGAATTTTGGGATTTTTCAAGTTTTGGTGATTTTTTTATAATTTTCTGAAGTTACTGCTGAACCGATTTTGAATCTGAGATAAGTTCTGGACTGAATTACAAATAACTGGAAAATATTTAATAAAATAATAATAACAGTAAAGATCCACAATATAGATCTCTCTTTCTAGTTTCCAACGGTATCTCGTGAGTTGGATTCGGAGTTTATTTGGTCTAGTTACGAATTAAAACACCAAAGTGTGACGTGCTGAATTTTCACGATAAGGCTGAAAAGAAAATTTAAACTTGGAAATTTACCTAATAAATCTTGAAATAAAATATTTTACACTAAAGAATAATCATTGAAACTAGTTAATTCTTGATGCCACACCTCCTTGTGTTCGACCCTTAAACTCGTTACCACTCATACTTGATAAGAGGTATTTTTGCAGTCGTTTTACGCTTACCAAAAGAAATTTGTAACCCTAGACTTAACTACAATAAAGTAGACGTGGAAGTAGGGGTCGAACCACAGAGAGCTATTTAGACTAAACCAGGTAAAAAGATTACTCCTCTAATGAAAACGGACTCGAACAAAAACAGAAAACCAAAATAAAGAGAAACCAATACCGTAAATAAAATCAAACACAAGACCTAAAACAAGACACACAATTGGGGGGGGTTGTTGATTGGTTGATTGCAACAAAATGAAAGTAACAAATAAAAAGAAAACTTAAAGTAAAGACTAAGAGATGTGGTGGTTTTGTGAAATGAGGCATAGTTTCGTGTAGTGAATTTGTGTGTAACTTTATCCTTGATTATAATAATGAATTTGGAATTAATATCTTAAGTGCAGTAAGATGAGCTCTAACCGATAAATAACTCAAACGAAAAGATAGAATTTTAGTTTAGATGAGCTCGTAAATAAAAACACTAACCTACTTGAATATCATAACCAATTCAATAGGAATCATTGGTTATTTAAACAAATCAAAACCTCCTAAACAATGAGCTTGTTCATAACTGTTTAGTTCGTTATGAGTTATTTGCACTTGGCTATTATTCAAATTCTAATGGAAGCTATTGAGCAAAGCAACCAAAGGAATTTTGTGGCTCTTGTTAATTACTACTGAACATAGAATTGACCGAAATAAACTTAAAACAATTCATTGAGCATGAAAGATAATAAGTAAATAAAAACAGAATATAACCGTTCAAATGAAATTCATTATTAATGGTCTCAAAAGTTACAACACAAAAACATAAACACTAACTATGCCTCGAAGGGCTTACTCGAAATACATGGAAAATAAAGAAAATAAAATATTGATAGAACCCATTAATGAAGCGTGGATGGAAGGGTGAAGCTTGCTTGACTTGCCCAACTCCAAGAGAGAGAATGATGAAGTTCAAAAGTGATTAGAGTGGATGCCTTGCATCTGGTTATATAACCCTCTCAAAAGGTGATCATGAGGGATGAATGAAGATCCATGCAAAGAGTGTGAAGGAAGCATGGCAAAGGCATGAAGAGTGCATGAAAGATCTGTCCAGAAGATGGTCAATTTGGGTCATGTAGACTTCGGAATTGGGCTCTGGTGATATAGAATGAATTGTGGGCTTTGTTCTCTTCTTTCCAACGGTATATAGCATTCATATAGAGGAGGCCCAGATTATGAGTTATGGCCGAAATACTGTGACTGTGCCGGCAGGCCCGAGTCTTGATTATTATCTCTCTCTTGTGCTCCAACTTCTTTTCCCCAAGTTATGCTCCATCTAAATTGCACCTGAAATCACATAAATATCTTATTAGTAGTATCGACATTCAAGTTATGATTATTATCCATTTAAACACATATAATGGTGCAATATTACATATGTATAGGGTATAAAATGTGTATAATTAATGACTTATCAAATTACCCCACACTTAAACATTTGATCGTCCTCGAGCAAAGATTATAGCTTGTATTGGTAGATGGGTCCCATGTTTTTGACTCGCTCTTCACTTATATACCAGCCAATAATGATCTTTGGTCCCTTGTGTAAGATTCCATGCACTTTGGTGAAACTCGCACTCGCTCTCTTTTTGTATAGTGGAATATAAATGTGGAATATGTGGAGTGTCTCTCATAATATCTCTCAGTTCTCAGATGAATCATGATTTCCTACCTTGGTCGTGAGGGGAATTCTCAAGTTATGTTTGGTGGAATATGATGGAATATGATGGATAATATATATATATATACTACATAATTGGTTTGCTTGTCTACTTCGCCACTTTTGGTCATATTGTCACTTGGTTTTCTAACCTCATGCCTCTACTCTCCGAATAAATATCGCCTATACCTCTATCTTCTTGGAATAATGAACCTCCTAATGTGCATACCTCCTAGCACCTTCAGTCATCTGGCCCAAAATGTGTCAACCTAACTGATGGCCTGAGATGTATGACTGGGATCCACTCTTTCTCACAAATCGGGTAAACTAAGGTTTAGGCCATGTACAAGGGGAACAAGTTTGAGTCATGCAATCTTTCTTTTTTTTTTCTTTTTTTTTGTTTTAATTAATTAATTTATTATTTTTTTTTGTTTTGTTTGTTTGTTTTTTTTTTTTTTTTTTTTTAAGATTGTGACTCAAATCTATTAGGATTATAGGGGCCTAACTTGCCTTTGTGTCAAAAATAGAGTTTACCCGAGAATCTACTCTCATAAATTTGTCTCTAAGATGCATCTCCTCACGAATACACTCGGTGCACAAAGCTCATCTACTACACATAAGCCCTCAACTTCTGACACTAACCTCTACTTCCCGTCCCCAATCTTCTTATATAATGCCTAACCCTCCTTCTCCAAAACCAAGCAACAAAGTGACTTTAAGGTGATAGACTTGGATATTATTTATATATATACGAGATGATATAGTGGGTTATTATGGATATTATACTATAAACAACTTGAGTTCCGGGTCACGGTCCAATGGTAAGTCCTCACATAATTTCTTACGCAAATCCCTAAATTATTGGCACTCAAACAATAAATCGAGTTCACCAGTGACAAAAGATCCCTAAACCAACGACCTCAATTCTTCTTGAACTGGTCTATATGATCCTTTTTGAGTCCAAACAAGTTCCACCACATTATTCAATACAAGTTACAGTTCTCTCTCAATCTTTTTGATTTTTAATTGGGCATTTTTTTTTATTTGAGGCTTAAAAATGGGTTTTTATTATTATTTTTTTTTATTTTTTTATTTTCATTTTTAACTACCTAACATGCAATAAAGACTCCACCCCACACTTAAACTTTTACTCGTCCTTGAGTAAAGTTAAGCACAAAGTAGTGATGCAATGCAAGAAAAAGAAAATAAACAAAGAAAAACACCACCTTTATTCGCAAGGTTGCCTCCCAGTAGCGCCTCTATTTTGATAAGAGGTATTTTTGCAGTCGTTTTACACTTACCAAAAGAAATTTGTAACCCTAGACTTAACTACAATAAAGTAGACAGTGGAAGTAGGGGTCGAACCACAGAGAGCTATTTAGACTAAACCAGGTAAAAAGATTACTCCTCTAATGAAAACGGACTCGAACAAAAACAGAAAATCAAAATAAAGAGAAACCAATACCATAAATAAAATCAAACACAAGACCTAAAACAAGACACACAATTGGGGGGGTTGTTGATTGGTTGATTGCAACAAAATGAAAGTAACAAATAAAAAGAAAACTTAAAGTAAAGACTAAGAGATGTGGTGGTTTTGTGAAATGAGGCATAGTTTCGTGTAGTGAATTTTGTGGCTCTTGTTAATTACTACTGAACATAGAATTGACCGAAATAAACTTAAAACAATTCATTGAGCATGAAAGATAATAAGTAAATAAAAACAGAATATAACCGTTCAAATGAAATTCATTATTAATGGTCTAAAAAGTTACAACACAAAAACATAAACACTAACTATGCCTCGAAGGGCTTACTCGAAATACATGGAAAATAAAGAAAATAAAATATTGATAGAACCCATTAATGAAGCGTGGATGGAAGGGTGAAGCTTACTTGACTTGCCCAACTCCAAGAGAGAGAATGATGAAGTTCAAAAGTGATTAGAGTGGATGCCTTGCATCTGGTTATATAACCCTCTCAAAAGATGATCATGAGGGATGAATGAAGATCCATGCAAAGAGTGTGAAGGAAGCATGGCAAAGGCATGAAGAGTGCATGAAAGATCTGTCCAGAAGATGGTCAATTTGGGTCATGTAGACTTCGGAATTGGGCTCTGGTGATATAGAATGAATTGTGGGCTTTGTTCTCTTCTTTCCAACGGTATATAGCATGCATATAGAGGAGGCCCAGATTATGAGTTATGGCCGAAATACTGAGACTGTGTCGGCAGGCCCGAGTCTTGATTATTATCTCTCTCTTGTGCTCCAACTTCTTTTCCCCAAGTTATGCTCCATCTAAATTGCACCTGAAATCACATAAATATCTTATTAGTAGTATCGACATTCAAGTTATGATTATTATCCATTTAAACACATATAATGGTGCAATATTACATATGTATAGGGTATAAAATGTGTATAATTAATGACTTATCAATACTCGTAATTGATTAATAGGAAAATATAAATTGTTTCGTTAAATTGTGTGAAATTCAACGACGATTTTATCACGATTTACAAATGGCGCCGTTGCCGGGGAGACGGCTTGCAACAAGTTTTTAACTAACCCATCTCATATTTTCTCTAGTATTTTTGTCTCTCTTATTTTTAAAGGTTATTAGGGCGCAAGATCTTCAATGGATTGGCAAGGCGAGAGGTGAACGAGACTCAATGACGGGAAGACAAACGTTGACGGGATGGCCACACGATGGCTATCGAAGGCACAATGGCGAAAGCTTCTTCGACCAGACACGACCTCTCTACGGGCAATCTTACGGGCAAGGAGCGTTGTTCAACCATTCGTCTAATTAGGAGTCGAGGGATGAAATGTTGAACCAACCTTGGGGTTTTCAAACTCAAATGAACTTCTAAAACCCGTACATGCCCGCCACAGCAACCCATTCCTCTCAATCTCACTTCCACCACAACGAGTACTACGCTCCATACCAAGAATATCAACAACCTCAAATCTCTTTTGAAGACAAATGATTTGATAAACTGGACCTCTTCGAGAAACGCTTTTTAGAGATGTCGAACTCGCTCATGAAAGACATGGACAAAGTTCATACCATTATTCAAGACTCTAATATCCAACCTTGTCGTGATGAAGATAGCCATTGTGATGAGGGTCTTAGGGTCTTTGAAGAAGTGGAAATGGGAGAATCTTTTTGTGATGAGGGTTCTAGGGTTTTTGAAGAATTAGGGGTTGAGGATTCTCAAGGTGATGAGGAGAAGGAAATACTCGAAGGGAGAAAAATGAGGAGAACAAGGACGCCAACTTTGAGGTGGGGGAATATTTGTTTGATGGGGAATGTGGGTCAAATGGGGATTTGGGGAGTGAGTGTTGTGAAAGCTCGAGTGATGAAAAATGCATGCTAAGCGAGGACTCAAAGGTTGAATCGGGCGAAATTCCGAGTGCTACAAACCCTAGTTTCGACTTTGAGGACTTTTGTAAGGTCTCGAGTAATGTGGAATGCGAGTCTTGTGATGACTCACTGGTTGAAGCTTTCGACGAGTTGAGTACCACCAAAACCCAAGATTTGGTTAAAGAAATTATAAATATTTTTGAGAAACTATGGGTCGAAGATGAGGATGAGTCAAACCATGACTCGAAGGTTAAAAATTTGGACGAACCGACTATCCCAAATCTCGAGAAAATTCCACAAACTTCCCCAAAACCCGTCTCTTGCCAAACCATGCATTGCACCAAACTTGAAATAAGTGGAGTAATGTTCGTCGATCTTCCACCTCAGCAAGAAGTAAATTTGGGCAATAAATTGCCCCTCTCAACCGAATTTGAAACTAAACCCCGTCCAAAGAAAATTAGATCACACTTTCTACTTCTTGACGAAACCAAGAAAATGCAAATAAGAGATCAAAGTAGCTTCTTACCACCATTTGAGCTCTTACAAGGATTTGCTCACATGTACGATCCATTTGAGCGAGGCTAACACGAAGGCGTAGGGCTCGAGACGTAAAATGGGAGCGCGCTTGGCGAGAGGCAACTCGTCGTGTCAGGTCGTATTTTTCCTTTCTTTATTTTATTTTCTTATTTTTACAAAACTTCTCTTTCACACTTAAACATTTGGTACACAAAAGTTTAAGTGTGGTGGGGGAAGTTTTGCATAAAACCCCAATAAGTTTTTCAATTTTCACAAATTTTCTCATTTTTGAACTTTTTGTTTCAGGACAAACAAAGGTTTAAGTGTGGTGGGGTGGTTTTGTGCAAAACCAAGTTTTGTTTTCTTGTAAAAATGTGAAAATTCATAAAAATTGGAAAAAATTGAAAATTTTCAAAAAAAAAAAAAAAACAAAAAAAAAACTCATAAATATAATAAAAATTTTAACTTGTTACTTGTTTTTCTTTCATTTTTGTTTTATTTATTTTTGTACACAAAAGTTTGTGTGATTTAAAGAAAAGCAAGAGAATTATTAATGAAAAAGTAAAAGGTTTTGAAAAATGGAAAAGATTTTAAAACTAAGCCCTTTCAAGCAAATTTTTGAAAAATAGTTAGGGTTTTGGGAAATGATGAAAATATTTTAAAATTCAAAAAAGAGAATAATTATCGTCATGAATGCCATATTTTCCACCTCATTCCATTTATAATATCCATTTAAAATTCATTAAGCATTTCAAAAATTCATAAATATTTCACTTACCCCTTTAATAAAATTATAAATCATTTTCTTTAAAGTAATGCTCTGATTAAAACTTTTGAGAAATCAAATTTAATACCACTAGTTTCGCAAAAATTTTCTAACTCAACCTATCTTTTATGGCATAGCAAATGACTCGTATGTCCATCTCTAATTTTCACACTAAAAGCAAGTGACCGAAATCGTAACCTGTTATCCCTTCACAAAAATAATTTAAAAATGTGAAAAATTATTTTTAAACCCTTGAAAAAGAAAAAATTTACATACCCGCAATAGAAAATGAAGGATTTTTTGTACGTGCAAAGCACAACTTGTCTTTTGATAACATGAGTGGATAGCATATCAACCTTTGGGGTAATTCGTATAAATTCACCATTTTAAATTTAAGGGGAGAAAGTATAAAAAATAAAATTAGGGCATTACTTCTTGGAAAAAGGTTCGTATTTGAAGGATTGGGAAATTTTAAATAAATTTGAATTTGAAATTATTAATGGATAGTCATCGACCCTCGTGTATTATTGTAATAATCAAATATTAGTATATATCATTCATGGCAATAACTAAATACCTTTTCAAAACGCTTTAAACTGATTCTAAAACCCTAATACTTGATTTTAATTTATGCTTGAGGGCAAGCTTGGTTTAAGTGTGGTGGACCGGTCGGTAGTCGCGAATGGCTTTCTCTGAAGCTCTTCATTTTCAAAGGTGTTTGCTCATGGGAATCGATCGAAGCCGTAAGGCCAAGATCACACGAACAAACGACAGTGGGAGTTTTTGTCCAATCAGGGTGACGGGAAGAGAAAATGACCGTATTTTTTCTAGCCGTCTGATTCTCCTGCTAGGGTTGTGTTCTTAGTCGGTCAATTCGGGTGTCTTCCTGACTTGTCACCTACTTATCTTTCGCAACCTAAATAGATAAGAAGAAGTTTTGTCAAGAGGGACCATGACTAGGATTCAACCAAACAACGTGAATTCGAAGTGTTCAATTGTGTGTGTTCGAATTGAGGTGTATTTTTTGGTTCTTTTGTGGTGCGATCTTCTTACCATAAATCCTTTTTTTGTTGTGATTTTCCTTCCTTTATTCCCTTTTCCCTTTTGAGCTCGAGTAGATCAGTTTATATTAATTAGGTTAGAGTTAGTTTCAGTACACTTCGGTATGTTCTAATATAACAGTGTTATTTATTCATGTTTATTTAGCTATACTAGAGAAGTAGAAATGGGAGAAAAATACAACATCACGAAAGTGTGGTGTCGCCCCCTTAGGGTTAGGAATGGCCTGGAATAAACCTTCCGCGGAGTCCCCAGAAGTTTCGGAATCTTCGGAGTCTTTATGAAATTCACCGCCGAAAAGAAAGCCGACCAGCCTTATACCCCTATTTCACACCAACAGATAGACCCGAAAAGTGGATGCCCAATGAAACTTCCGGAACTTATGACATTGACTAACACAGAGCATCAACCCACATCATCAGACACTACCCGCGCCTCCGGTAATTAATCCCTCCCTAGCCCTCCAGTTTACGAGTAGAACCCATTACCATCCGCTAAACCTGGCGAGAAGATTCACCGACAGTACACACAGTAGGACCAGACTACAGGTGGCATTCGTCAACTCATATTTGAGCTCACGGCGCACTTGGCACGATACACCGTACGCTATACAGAAGAAGATAAGATCAAAAGCATTCGAAATATTGATATAAGCCAAAATCCCTATTGAAAAATATTCAATGTCTCCCAGGGCGTCCCCCGGTACATATGGCCCAAGGCTTCTAGTAGACTTAGTCACTTTGCTATTTCAATAGGTTGATGCGATTTCGCGAAAAACTCGAGTAGTTTAGAAGATGTCACAGTCGACGAAACCGCTAAGGTATTGAGAATGACCTCTCATTAGGAATAGATATACCCCTCAGATCAGGCCCTTGGTTAGAGGATAACAAAGCCCTAGATCGGAATTCGGATAATTGCACCCCTCATCCAGTCAGTCAAGTAAAGGAACTTCTTCCCTAGTGCTGAAAGTTTGAAAAGTGTAATCATATTCCCTCGAAATTGGAATTGAATACCCACCAAGAAGGCTGAAGAAGAGATATAGTGTAACCCCTCTGGAATTATAGGAAAAGTGAGTAGAAAGTGCCACCCCTTCCAGAAATTATCGTAAGCGAGCGTCCCTTCGAAAAGTCAGAATTATGGGCTTAACTTGCCTCAGACTTTCTTTATGTCCTGAATTCTAGGTCCGGACACAGATAGAAGCCCGGGTATTTTCCGACTTGTTCTGCTTTCTGAAAAGATTGCCTTTCAAACTGAGATATTGATCCGATTCCCAGTGGAGATTCCATAGCTTTGACTCCAGGTTCTCAGTCACTTCTCAAACCGATAGCCCCTTGTTCCGAATCAGCCCGGGGGTGTACTACGAGAAACTGATCAGAATGAATCGAATTATTTTCCCAATAAGCCTTTCTGGCGCATTCCAGAGATAGAAGCCCTCCAATCAATAGAAGGTATAGAAGAAAGATGAAATGTATGGGACAAGCAGCCAAGAAAAGTCAAGTATTCGTGGATGGCGTATATTTCATTCGTTTTGTGGAAATATTTGAAACATTGGAAACAAAGAACGAAATAGTGCAGACGGAGAAGATCTATGCAATAGGAGTCAGAGGCGAGATAGATGACAGAAAATAGACATTTATTACGCATCAGAATATCTTGCTTCAGGTCATCCACATATTGCGTACTTGTGTAATGTGTATTTTTATACACATTTTTAGGGTATTTATCATCTCAAATTCAATCGAATTTCACATAAAATGTATGAAAAAGACTCATAACTCGTAAAACATAATTTGAAACCTCTTAATACATTTTTATGTTATTTTACAGGCGAAAGGGCCATAAAAAGAAGGATTGGAGGACTTATTCGAAAGTCAACTCCAAAAGAAGCACCATAACGCGTATAATGGGCCAACGATGGTGCTTCTTTTGGAGTTGACTTTCGAGCTTCAGTATTCTCAAGCTTGTCATTTCCTCTACAGACCTTTGTTTGAAATAATTCCAATTCCATTCTCTTCTACTCATTCCCCTCTTTCCAACCATATAAAGAACTCAAAAAATGATGAATAATTGAGTGAGATAATAGAGTTTGAACTCGGTGTTCAATGAAATTGAATTCGGTTTTTGCTGAAATAACTCAATTCGAGCTGAAACTTCTCAAGTCCATAACTCACTCCACAGACCTCCGTTTCATGTAAAACCAATTTCATTCTCTTCTTCTCTCTTTCCTCTTTCCATGGATACCAAGAACACCAAAAATGATGAAGAAATGAGAGAGATATTTGAGTTTGAAATGATGCCAATAAACCGTTCGACGAAATACCAGATTTCAAAATAACCGCCAAATACTAAAATTCGAAATTCTCCCTCATTTTTCAACTGAATACAACGAAATTCGGTCCAGATCTTCAGTACAGTTCCCTGATCCTCCTAAGCCAATCACAAGCCCAAAATATCCCTCAACTCTCTGTATAAAGAACCGTATTTCAATCCATCAAAAGACGCTCTTTCATCCATTCTCTAAAAAGACTCATTCTCCCACTCTCCTTAACTTATACACCACTCTCCATTCATCTTCTCTAACCGCTACAATCTCCATTAATGAGTTTCAAGCTTTCTTGAGCTCTAATTTTCGTTTTTGAGTGAAATCATGCAATTTGGGGCTGATTTGGGGAAAATTCGAATCGGTCGATTCTAGCTTGAATCGAGGTGCAATTGGAGCTTCAAATCAACTCAAGGAAGGTTCTAGCTTGGATTTCTCATTGTGGTTTGATTAAATCCTCCTTAAATTCTTTCTTTTTCTCATAAATTTTCAAATCTGAATTTTTGGTGTAAAATGATGAATTTGAGATCGAATCGTGTTTGTTTAATCATGATTGAGTAGATCTGTGTAGGGATAGATATTTGTAAAGGAATCACTTGAAATCTTGCTTTATTTTGAATCAATTTGACCGATTTGTGTAATTGTTCATATATCACTATTAAAAATAAAAATTGTTGATTTGATTGATTTGGCTGAATTTATTAGATGAATTAGACCTATAATTGTGTGTGTATTATGACCAATTAGTCATTCAAGGTCTTGGCTGAAAATTTTTATTGATTAATTCAAGTTTTGGATTGAATTTTATGATTTGAACATGAGTTGGCTGATTTTTGTTTAGATCCAATTTTCGGTCCATTAATTGAGTTTTCCTAGCTTGAATTTACTTAAACTTGTTGTACAAATCTTGAAGATTGAATATTCAGTGATTAAGGATGGTATTCTTGATCAAATACTCTTAAAAACCCCTACTTTTAAACCAAAAATCAAACCCTAATCAGTTTCGTTTTTTTCTTGTTTCATCTCTGTTTTTTTTCAGTAGTTATCCCTTAATTTCGTGTCCAATTAAAATATTAAAAATTAAATAAATATTTTTAAAATTTAGATCTCATTTAGTAGATAATTTTCAAATCAAAATTTGCCCAATTACGATTTATAATTTGTGAGATATTAATTTTCTAATTTTGTACTTTTTCTGTTCTTGATCTTTCTGTCCAGATTTACTGATTCTTTTCTTCTGAATTTTTAAAAATATAAAAAAAATATTAAAAATACTAAAATAGTTCTACTTGAAGAAATCTGAAGTGTAGATTCCAAATATGAATTTTAAAATATTAGTTGTTAAAACAGATCAGGAGATATTACAACTTTTGTGAGTACTGGTCTGTCAGAACCAGTTTCTGATCCAGGTCTGAAATTTCATTATAAATCTCAAAATACAAAACATCATTATATGAAATTTTAACAGATAATCCAAAACGTGCTAATTGAATTTCTGTATGACTTTTGTGATTTTTCAATTTTGGTGATTTTTCTATAATTTTCTGAGTTACTGCTGAACCGCTTTTGAATCTGAGATAAGTTCTGGACTGAATTACAAATAACTCAAAAATCTTTAATAAAATAATAATAACAGTAAAGAACCATAATATAGATCTCTCTTTGTAGTTTCCAACGGTATCTCGTGAGTTGGATTCGGAGTTTATTTGATCTAGTTACGAATTAAAACACCAAAGTATGACGTGCTGAATTTTTCACGATAAGGCTGAAACGAAAATTTAAACTTGAAAATTTACCTAATAAATCTTGAAATAAAAGATTTTACACTAAAGAATAATCATTGAAACTAGTTAATTCTTGAGGCCACACCTCCTTGTGTTCGACCCCTAAACTCATTACCACTCATACTCGTAATTGATTAATAGGGAAATATAAATTGTTTTGTTAAATTGTGTAGAATATAAACGACGGTTTTACCACGATTTACAACTTGCTGGCGCTCAAGCCCTTGTTTTGGTCGAGTAAAGCTTGCACTAACCTTACCTAGCTTGAATGGTGAGTGGGTATCCCTTGCTGCTAGTAGAGACAGAAAGAGCTTGATTCTCCTTGTTTACTGTAGGGAGTTATGGGGGGTATGGCTACCACCAGGGATACTTGCCCTTCTTCTCGTATAGATGTTCTCAATCGATACCGTTCCCTATGGTCGAGCTTCAGGTACGGAGTCTTTCCTTCTCAACCAATCGTCTTTCCCCGGGCATGAGCTGTCCATATGTCCGTGCTTTTGGAAAATGAAAACTTATCAACAATCAAGATCTTGCAACTCTTTCGTTTGCTCGGTCTTCACTAAGCTAATAAATGCTTTCGCCTTTCCAATGGACAAGGGGGTAGCCTAACTTCATCTGGATAAGGACGTTTAGTTTGCATCAGTCCAGCTATACTAGGAAGCATAGACCAGGGTAGGTAAGCTCACTCTTTAGGAAAGAGAAGAGAGTCAGAGGTCTTCCCTTAGGTTTGTGTTAGGTCCCAGCGGATCAGTAAAGATAGATTTGTCTGCTTTCCCTTCTGGTACCCGAGTCAGTAAGAAAGGAAGGAGGAAATGAAAAGACAGAATGAATTAATACGGAACTTGGAAATGCGCCGCTATTTCCTACAGGGCGAAACTTGTCAATTGCTCTGAACCTCTCACCTACGCACTTTTCTTCCTAGGAGATACAAGCATGTCAAAGGGCTCAGATCAAATGGTTGAAAGAGGAAGGACGGATTTTACGGAAGGACATCGACATGTCTTTTCCTAACTAGCTCATTAGGGCACCCTTGGGCACCTCTGTGGCATCTAAGAGTGCTACTTCGGCACGGACTGAGACCTTACCCAATGCCCCAATAAGTGTTAATGCGCCCTAATGCCATGTGTACCCAATTCCATAGCTTAGCTAGCTTACACCTACTTGAAGGGAATACCTGATCAACTCATTAAACAACTACTCATGAATACTGGCGTATAGGAAGAACAACTTTAGACAAGACAAAGGTAATGAGAAGCCTACTCAAAACAAATGAAGAAGTTATACATACTTAATAGTTCCTATTCTCTTACTTTGGCGGGGGCTGCTGTCAGAGTGAACTAAATAGTAGGTACCAGATTGCGCAATTGGAGCTCAGGCAGCTACTTCTGATTATAGCCCCTTCCTTTTTGATCACTAATCTAACTCAAGCTGGCTTACTTGGAAAGAGAGATTGGATGAGTGAGGGAGAAGGGTCAATCCAATCTGTTGGGCGGCCAGTTGACTTCTTCTCTTATTTCTGTTTTGGTCTTGTTCAGTTTTCTTTCTCCTACTCACTTCCTTTCTTTCTTTCTACACTAAAAAAAGCCACTTCCTTAATGTATATAAGTTTCTCCTTGCTTTCGAAATTTGGCCTGTTGTGCTCTTCTCATTTCCATTCCGGAAAATACGTCTAATCTCAGCCTTGGCAAAGAAAGCAACTTCTCCCTATAAATGACTTAGGAAAAAAGAAAGACCAAATCAAAGCAAAGGCTAATTCATTTCCATCTCTGTCTCTTTGGAGTCTTGCATTTCTTTCATAACCTCACTAACTTAAAGCGCCGTAAAGTCAAGAATGGGTAGGACTTGCTTTTCTTTCATAACCTCGCTAACTTAAAGAACTTCCTTGTTTGACGGCACTCCGCTAACTTCTCTTATGTGACTATGATTTCCATTATTTCCCGCTTCAGCTTCGTCCTTCGCTAACGATCCTGTCTCATCAGTGCTTCCTTCCCGAGTTCGATACCGGATGAGTCAAGAAAGGTAGTTATGGAAATGAGTGAGTGCCAATAGAGGTTGCAAGCAAAGGTCAAGGAGATATGGTATTGGCATTGACTAGGAAGTGAAGTTGGGACTGACTACTCGATAAGCTAAGAAATGCATTCTTGGATAAGCAACTACTGTGCTACTAGAATCTGTAGGTCAAGTAGCTAACCTACCTTCACGAAACTAGTCAATAAATGGAGTTGCATTGGTGCTAGGGAGGAAAGCAGGTAATAGGATAAGCATTGGGAGCTGGCTATCCAGAGTGGTCCTCTAATGGTACTTGGGCAAGTGGTCCTATAATAGGGCAAGAGTTGATGGATGGACATAGAAGACTAGGGCTTAGGTCAATTCACAAATAGGGCGGGCCACTAAAACAACATGGGAAAATGGAAAGATGAGATTAGTCTCTTTGAAAGCAGACAAAAACTGCTACTGAGACTATAGACGATCTCCTCCTCACTGGGGAATGTCGCTCGGAACAGGGGAGAAAGGAGGGGAGACCTAATTCAATAGTGGGCTCGTAACATAAGGAAATGACAGAACTTCCGAAGCTTTCTAGAGAGACAGATGAGTAGTGGACTTGCTTTGGAAAGAAGAGATAAAGTGAAGCTGAAGAAAGAGGAAGATTCAATTGGACCTTTTCATACTCAGAGTCAAGGCTACTAATCTTTGTGAAACTAATGTCGTCAAATGATTGAGAGGTTCGTGCAATTCAGGCTATGGCCGATCGTTAGTAAGTTTACACCCCGTACGTACTTTTTGATAGAGGACTTGCCGCCAGAAGATCCACTTTGTCCGGCCATGCTTTAACTGAATACTTGAAATGGCTAAATCCACTGCTCCCCCAGAATGGCTGGTAATACCACTTAAAGGCGGATAGACCGTCCACCCAGTGTCGGTACCCACTTCTACTAAGGCTGAGCTTAAGAGGAGCAAGAGACTTGGGGGCAACAACCGGAATGAGATATTATTGAATTGTGAAAGTGTCATGTCAGGTGCACCTATTAGAATAGGAACAAACCAATTACTAAATCCACCTATCATCGCAGGCATCACCATAAAGAAGATCATTATAAAAGTATGAGCTGTGATTAAAACATTATAAAGTTGATGATTCCCACCAAGAATTTAATCGCCGGGTCGGGCTAATTCCATACGAATCAGTACAGAGAAGCATGTGCCCATTACCCCAGCAATGGCACCGAAGATGAAATAGAGAGTACCAATATCTTTGTGGTTAGTGGAGAAAAGCCATCGAGACGGATTTTTCATGATATGAAGATTGCACTTTGCTAGTCGTTATCAGAAGGGGCCCTCAGAGGCTAATGATGTTGGGGGATTTGCCTCAGTGTCTTCTTTTTTGCGGTTTGAAAGCTAGCGAACGACACTGACACCGAAGGGAGTGAACTGAAAAGCGATCATGTGTTAAGTATCAAAGAAGTCATTCATTCATTGGGGACAAGGGGAGATTCTTTCCAGAAGGATTTTCAGTCCTTTGCTCCTAAACATGAAGAATTTGGACTTCTTTTGCGAGGCTACCTCTTTCGAAACTCAGATATATCCATTTTTGATTCTTTCGACAATCTCAGCGAGTGAACTAGGTTTTTGTTTCTTTCTCGAGCTTCTATTTCTTCCGTTATGGAGGATATCCGCTCCTTTCTTCTGTTCCAACCAACGGCAGTTTGAACTTCCGAACTTACATGAAACTCAACAGAGCGCTTGGTGGGTTCTCTGGATAGGGGATAAATGTATTGGTTGTGAAGTATCCTGTTTCAATCTCCTTTAATACTTTTGGCTCTCGGGAGTCTCTTTGTAGGATACTTGGCCAAAGTGTGACCTGTTAGCCCATAAGTCAGCAGTACTGTTACGAAGCGGCTCTTGCTCACCCGATACGATCGTACGAGGTCACAATTCACCCAACACGATTCTCCGGGGTGAACAAGAATTGGGGATCGGATGCGGGTGAAATTCCCGCCAATGGCTGAGATGTGAAGTCGACTCCCTCCCCCTTTGTGGGGGTCAGGACCCCTACGAGTGAGCAGAAAAGGGAGGAGGAAAGAGGCCCTGGTGAACCATAAACATGAAGTGAACAAGTGTAAGCTTTGCTGCCCGACAGTATGGAGTACTGACCACACCGAGGGACAGGCCCCTCCCCGGCCACCCTTTCCTTCAAGAAGAAATTCAAGCCATTGCATTGGGCCATACGTGACGCACTTCAAAAAGCAAACCTCGACCAACAACTCAGTACTTTACTTTGAGTTCCAGATTTGACCAAGACAAATCAAACTCACTCTTTCCTTGAGAAAAGGTGGTTCCCTCCCGATCGGAAGAACCTATAGAGTAGCTCGATCAAAAGTAGGTAAATTACTGGACGAAAAACGTCGATAATATGGGCTTTGGCCTCCTCGGTATTTTGATCTGAAATTCCAGCAAGTATCACCGGTCAATCTCCCTCATTTGTATTTGATTCTTCCATAACCTTTTGTAGAATCTGAAAAGGCATTGATTGGGAAGAGAAAGACACATCCACCCGTATAGCGCCATGAATTCCAGTAAGCAGGTTGATGCGAAGAGAAAGGTCGGTTTGACATTGGGGCTTGGTTTAGGTCGACCTCTCGCCACTTCCAAGAATACTCAATTCAGCCCGGAAGATATATTGCCAGGCGCACTACTCTTCCCAAACCACAGCCAAGGTGAGTTCCGGGTTGACCTTCTTTCTCGAGGATCAAAAGTCGTTCACTAATGGGCGTTCAAACGGGGATTCTTCCTATCAACTAACTTGATGTGGATTTTCTCCCCGAACGACCTCAGACAAAAGCTATCCCAGCACTTCTCATGGAGATTTAGACTCCAAAATCAGACTTCAAGAGTAATAGAGCGGGAAAAAAATGCTACTACAAATGCACTCGAATTAGAGTTGGTGGCCGAACCTAGGATCTCGGTGGAGAATTCCTACAACTTACTGAGATTTGTGAATAAGTCTACGGGAGCCAAACTCGTCCAGATTGTCAACGACCCCTTCTTCTTGTTTTCCCAGTTGATGAAAATCCAAAAAATGGAATGCCCTTTAGAGCATCATGTCGGAACGAAGCCTCCCGGAGTCCATCGATTCATCCCGACGTCGTCGAGAAAGACCTTGTTTTCGTTCTCTCACCAACTTGAATAGCGGATTTGCTTTTCCTTCTAGACGGCATGATATCGAGATATCATGATATGGGGATAGAAAGAGGTTAATAAACTTCCACGAGGTCAGTCAAATGCTGTATGGTCACATGGGTTGCTACAGAGGCTAGCGCCATTGAAGAATTATGCCACCATTTTCCTCTGAGACTCAACTCCAAAACCAGTGGAAGTTGGAGTTCCTGTTTGTCGCTAGTTCCATCCAACCGAATTCAGGTCTTTTCTCGGGAAAGAAGCTTTTTTGTTTCGGGAAAATAGCTATATATAAGTTCGGAAGAAAGGGATTTTGTGGTTAGGCCTCTTCCTATGCAGACGGGGACAGTGACCTAGTTTCGATGATCAGAAGAGGAGCTTGCTTTTGAGATTGACAGAAATGATGGGATTTATGCTAACCTACCAAGACAAGTAAGAAATGGGATTTGACCTTTTATATCAAAAAGAGAAGCAGATGGCCGATCATTCAATAATAGATGGTACTTGTGCTTTTGACCTCTTTCACCAGAGCAGGAGGGTTATTAGTACTTTTTGATAGTTTCTACGGATCCCCTATTTACAGATAATACAATGCCAGCTTTCAATAGGTTTATCGGACGGTTACTTCTTTGGCCTAGCTTGCCTTCAAAAGAAGAAGAAGGGCAATTCAAATGAACTAAAGGAGAAGGATAGACGTCACATCTGATATCTCCAGGAAAGAATTCCAGAAGGGTTCAGAGAGGAGGGATCTATTGAAAGCGTAGCTGGAGCGATGGGATAATCTAGGCATAAACTATAGCCTGCAGAGGGGGGGAGGTTGCTTAGCAAAATCGTCAAGCCTCAGACAAAGCCTCCGTCAAACCCAATCAAGTAGCTAGCTAGCGTTTTGAAGCTAGCTGCCTTTTGTAGCGCGCGTACTCTTCTGGAGTCGCACGGAACGAGACTGGTCTTCCCTACAATGACTAACTCACCCTTCTTGTTTCGGTCACCCTCTTGTCATTGAAGCACTTCCGCCTTGGTCCAACCCATGGACGGAGTCGCCCTCATCACCCCATTGCTCAGTACTCCCTACAGCTTCACTGGGCTTGACCCGGGCTTCTATAAGAGAATGAAAAGCTATCTCTTAACAATCAAAGGCGGACCTCGCCCACCCTTTTAGTTTTCTGCCGCCACTGGGTAGCCGCTGGGGAAACAAAGCCCGGCCCCCTCCCGGAAAAGGGGAGTTGGGGTCCAACAAGCACTTGCAGCAGAGGGCCCACAAGCACCCGGTCCAACCCTTCTTATTCTGTCAAGCCGACCTATTTGTTGCCAGTGCTGACGCAGTAACACGTAGATAAGTCAAGCCAAATCCCATTGGGGCCGGTGCCTTGGCCTTCACTCCTTTGTCAGCCGTGGGGAAAAACTGCCTTGATGTCAGAGGCGGGGGGAAGAGGATGGACCTACCTATATCCCGAGAGGACCCCATATGCGGGAGAAGTTTCTAGGTTCTATATGCCTTTAGAAGGACATAACTTCTTGTAGGTGATCGTAGTATGTAACCTCGTCTCGTCCTCGCAGCATAGAAGAGTACCTATGCACTAAGTTTTGGTTCACTGATAAGGAAGATAGAGTTGGGGCGGGGGTATATGATGTGAGACTCTAGTATGCCCCGGGGAGAAAGATGTGCAACCCAAAGGAAGCGTTCCAAAATATTGGGGCTAAAAGATCTCTGAGACTACCATCAATCCGCCTATGAACTATGCGCGGAACAACCTTCAAAAGAAGTGGAGTTAGAAAGCCGTATGATAGCTAACTATCTTGTACAGTTTGGGGGGTAACCGGCTCCGTGGGAATATTAGGCTTTATCGAACATACAGGGAATTGGAGGTAGCATTCTACAAATGTCAAGTCATGGACTGATTTCTTCAGCCCTTTTTCTATGTGTTGGTGTTCTATATGACTGACACAGGACTCGACTTGCTAGATATTATGGGGGTTCAGTGAGCAACATGCCGAATCTCCCTACCATTTCCTTCTCTTCCACTTTGGCCAATATGAGTTCACCTGGCACTAGCAGCTTTATCGGGGAATTTCCAATCTCAGTAGGAGCTTTCCAAAGAAATAGCTTAGTAGCCACATTAGCAGCGCTTGGGATGATTTTAGGCGCGGCCTATTCCCTTTGGCTATGTAATCGTGTAGTTTCTGGAAATGTCAAAGCCGATTTCCTCCATAAATTGTCCGATCCAAATGGCAGAGAAGTTTCCAAAAAGCATTATATATAAGAGAATATGCTTCTAGTGTAAAGCAGCAAAGTGCCAGTCGGTACTCAATGAGATGAGAGAAGACATCGGATGTCAATCCATAAGGTCTATCTTTGATATGTGATATTGATGAATATTAAGGGAGGTAAATAGAAGTCCTTTCCCTCTGGGACAGATGAGGGAAGGCAAATTCCAAAGCAAATAAAGTGGATAGTCTATTAGTGCCCGCTCTTCTCGTAAAAGCAAGTCAATAGGTAGAGGCTATAGAACGGAGGCTAGCTTCACAAAGAAAAGAAATAGGCTATGCTTTGGTTCAGCTACAAAGGAGGACATATACCACCTAGAATACCCAAGATTACTAATTACATGGACGAGAGGATGATTTGTTCTCTCTTTGAGTCTGAAACAAACCGAATTGGAAAATGGATTGGAGCAAGTGAGAAGGTGGTCGAAGGGATACAGGAACTTGATGAACTTCAGGAAGTTACCTATTTCCAACGCACATCTTCACCAAACTGGGTTACTAAACCACTTCATAATCTTCATCATCAGGCTGAGATTTGACCACAAGCTGCTTCAGACTGCTCGAGGCAGACCCAGGCTTCTTCTTACTTTGCTACTTATGAGATGAGACCTCTATACTTTGATTGCCGTGGGACAAGTTGGATTTCTTGATAGATACATTTGGCCAATTCAGTTTACTCGACAGCCAGGATTGACATTTCTTTACTGCTCCTTTCCTTGGGAGCAGACTGACGGACAATCTTCAGATATCGATGCCACGGGCACTGCTTCAGCGAAAGAGAACTACTAACCGCCCCACCTGAACTAGATGGAGATTTTGGAATCAATTATGAATTTCTCAGATATCAAAGTGGTTTGGTCAAACCTCGAGCCACAAAGAGGTACGGTGAAAGAAGCCCAAAAGAGCGAGTGGAAGATAAAGCCTAAGCACTTGTACTTTCTGACCCCTACGCACTGGCCTTGTTTATGAATCCACCTTTTGAAAGCCGTAGAAGGCCTACCGCATGCCTCACCTCAAGGAAAGCCCAGAAAGGTCTTGAATACCCGCACTACCAACACTCAAGGTCACTTTCAGCCGTGTCAAATCCAAAGATCCTATTCACTCGGGTGGAATTAGGCCGTAGCTTTAGCACTGCCCGAAGCGGGGGCGCTTGCATAGATTGATTTTGGGCTCCCCATGCACGCCTCTCCAGGATGGTGGTTCTCCTCGGTTTGGAGGGCCCTCCCTTATCAGCGTCCTATTACCCCAGCAGTTGCTTTCAGGTTTAGCCGTAACAACTCTTGCCTAGTTGACTTGATTTCTTGCGTAGTTGACTTGATTGGCCATTCTCCCACTTCATCCTGACTTAAGAGATTGATGGATATGACTGATCTGTCACTGACGAGAGGGCCTGGACTTCGTACCACTAACTCCAATCTCGGAGGATTCTGAGACAGACAATCAATCAAGAGCTGGCTTGCCATAAGTAGCTCTGGATGGTATTTCAGTTCCAAACCCAGCGAGCAGGCCTTTTCAAACAAGTGATTACGGAAAGTATGTAGGTACGGATTCAATTGCTTATTTCAAGGAGGAATACCAAGCTTCTTTCTCGTGGGTAGCATTGGAAGTGGAATGAGGCTGGTAAGTTTGACTCATATTGATTTCACTCCGCCGCTGGAAGTTCCAAATTGATCGTTGATTGAAAAAAAAGGAAATCTTGAGCGGGAGCATCAGCGCATAGGCCGCTTATTTACTGTGGCGAAGTGAAGCTCAACCGAAAGGAGGAAAGGAAGAGAGATTTCCTGGGTCCACTTGCAGCTAATTCTTGGCCTAACTCTAGTGAAATCCGAACCTATAGCATTATGTCCTGACAGGTCTGCGCTAATTCAATCATCCGGCTGGAACGTTGAAGGCACAGAGGTGGCCGGGGAAGAAATTGGAATGGACTTAGTGACCGACGTGTATGTAATTTGATGAAAGCAGTTCTTTTTCTGTATCGCTATGGTCTCCTTTGGTACGGTGTACCTTGTCAGCTGTGGAGTTCTTTATCTGCGAGTGTGTGGGATGAGGAAGTCAGCCTTTTCAAATCATCTTTTGCAACTCGGATGCTATTGAATTGGGTTTGCCCATTCTCCTCAATCATCTGGGGTCCTTTCGGTCTGTAAGTGTACCCACCGGTCCCCAACCAATTGGAGTCCGAAATTGGTGTCCGTATAGTGCCTCAAAGGGTGCCATACCGATGCTGGCATGTTAGCTTTTATTGTATGCAAACTCTGCCAGAAGTGCGATGTCAACCGCTCTATCAGAGATGATCTCTAGAGGGAACCATGATATTTGTATTTCAATTCAACAACGGGGCTATCTCATCGCCCGTGATCTCCGGATGAATAGGGATGAAGTGCGCAATCTTAGTCAATCTGTCAACAATGACCTAGACCGACTCGTACTTTTCAATCGTCCGTGGAAACCCTGTAACAAAGTCCATCGCGATCGACTGGAACTTTCTATCAGGCCGCGGAAGAGGCTTACGCAACCCTGGCAGCTTCCTCCGGGCGGCTTTCACCTGTTTACATACCAGACATTTTTCCAAAGGCTATCTGACCTTTCATGTTCGGCCACCAGAAGTCTTTTCGGAGGTCAAGGGACGGGGATAGCCAGTAGATAGGAATAGAGAGCTTCTCAATATGGAAGCACCCCAAAAATGGAGCGGGAAGGAGCGATCTTATCGGGCGTTGAAGATTGGGCATTAAGAACTCATTGGCAATTGAAACGTGAAATGATTCGGCTGGGCCAACATATTCCACCAATTTGCCTGCCTTCTATACTAGTAGGAAATGCTGATGAAAAAGAGCCAATTCTCATTCTGGGGATAGCTGACTTTCCATAATCAACCCTGATTTGACTTCGCCAAGGTGGAGTGAGAAAGTCCTTCCTTCAGCTGAGGAAACTGATTCTTAGCAAACTAGGCAAAAACATCTCCTGGATAAGCTTCACGGGCCTATTGTGGAAGAACGAGAATAAGGGGTGAGGAAATGCAAAAGATTTGTGGATGCACAAGGGGCCAATTTCCAAATCCAAAAATGTTAGCATAGAGAGAGATTCGGATCCTCTCCAGTTGTGATGTGACTACCACCGGGAGAGAAGGAAGTATGGATAAGTGTTCCAGCCGGCTACACTCTTCAAAGAAGGCAACCAGTACTAGTGGCTAGTGATGTGCTTGCTCTATCGTTCCAGTGAATGCATTTGACTCTATAGCTCTAGTGAATTCATTTTCTGTGGGATCCAGGGTGTGTGTGAAATGAAAGGAAAGAGGTTGGCATAATTGAATACAGGTAGAGGTTGGCAGTTTCAAAAACAAAGCTATTCCGACGCGGTTCCGCTTGCTTCCATCAACTGTTTTCTCAAAAAGTACGTCAAAAAGACTTTATGGATCATCCAAAGCTATAAAGTGAGGTTCATCTCCATCCCCTATAGCAGAATAAAAGGAAGCGTCAGAAGTGGTGTCTGCTTGGTGGGGACTCAGGCTCAGGTACGAGTTCTGGAGCACTTGGATTATACGAAGACGCTTTGAAACCTAAGACATTGATTGTCAGAGCCATGAGTGATGGGTGAACTTTCAATTGGTATGTGGATAAAAAGTAGTAGGGAAGATAGAATCCATATGTGTAGGTTCTTTCATAGCGTGGCTTAAGATAGTATTCCTTTTCAAAGTACACCTTATATGGCAGGCAGGCTTGGCTTTTTCACTATTGGTAATTGGAGTTCCGTGGGCAAGCTCTTTCTTTGCGTTAGTGGGTTATCAAACATAGCATCATCTCCTTATGGATTGAATGTAAGGTGGTATTTTCATCAGAACTCAGTCTTTTCTCACTCATAGGTGTGGGAAAATCCTCTTTCAAAGGTCCCCGTACGACTGAAGAAGGGTGTGGTGTGATCATTTCGATTGGCATTTCAATAGAAAGGGTCAGACTCCTAATTTATTGAAAGTAGTAAGGGTCAAAGTACTAGTATTGAATGAGCGCATCTGGTTTGGAATACAGATGTGACTCGCCTACGACTGATGATGAAAAAGAAACATCAACATCTTCGTTACCGCCATCTCTCTCAACCTATTTCCAATATTCTATCTACTGATGAGCCATCACTTCATATGAATCACGCTGAGTTGGTAGTCGGTTCCAATCATCAAAAGGCTTCTCGTTTATGGATAGTTCTGATTCCCTGAATTCTCTCACTCCTGCTCTGCGCTCGTGCCATACGGGAAGTCATGAAAGTTCTGCTGATATCTTCTTTTATGAGAATTCCAGTTCAACACTTCGAAATGCGCAAGTAATGGATGTTGAGAATTGTGAAACACGCAAGTACCAGTCAGTCTTCAACGAGATGCTTGAATGCATCTTATGTCAATCAAGAAGTGAATATATGATATATCAGTTTGACTGATTTGCCTTCCTCGATTCCCTCTAGCACAACAAGAGGTGCACCCATCTTGCAAAGAAAGAGCAAGGACTACTACTGCTACTAGCACTAAAAAGGCATAAAGTGAAGGCCGCGTTGGGCTTTTTTCTGGCTTAGAGTCACCAAGAATCTCTCAGTCAACCAAGCCAAGAAAGGAAGAAGGTCAGGCAGATTCGAGACTCAGAACAGCGACACCGGTTACGATCACAGTCAGAGTTCAACTAATCTAATTTAGATACACGATTTCTTGCATTCAGTTGAATGTGTTTCCTCTCATGTCATATGTCGATTCCAAATCGAGATGAATCCCAGCGCTCAACACGGGTGGTGGTGAACAGGATCCCTGTCCTATTTTCTTGTTCTGACCGGTCTAGTGACCTTCTTGTTTGTTTCTGTTCATTCTGAACCGTCCCCTAAGCCGCCAGCGGAAAGGGCATGGGTTGCCGGGACCAGATGTGAATTTGAGAGTTCCTCAGTAGAAAGATCTATTGCCAAGAAGGAGGTTATGGAATAAAAGCACTTCAACCTGGAATAGGCAATAAGTAATATGAAAGGTAGTACGTGGACTTGCTTATTGATTGAAAAAGAACGTCCGTCCGTGTATTCGTTCTCACTTTCGGATTGAACTACCACTTGCGCTGCCCTCCTTCCCCGAACTCTTAGATTCATAGCTTTCCCTAGATCGACTTCATTCGATGGATGTCTTACGTACCTTCCTTCCTGCCTTACCGTCTAGCCGTTCCAGATACGACGGGTTGGCTATAACTAATACAAAATCAAAGGATTTCACAATAGTGATGTGATTGAAGGCTCAGCGGGCTTCCTAGAAATAAGGATTCCCCTTAGCGCGAGGTTTTCTTCAATGTAATTCTCGATCTAGGCCTACTCAAGTGAATGGGGTTCAGTCCAGGAGGCTAGTCCGGACTCGCTTTGTCATTCTAAAAGATGCCAAATTGCTTTTGAGCAGCTATAACACGAGTGTCAAAATGTATCCACTATAACAGCAAATGGTAAGTCCCTGTCTCTGGAGGATTACCCAGGGAAGTAAGAAAGGAATGGGCATACGGAACATGTGCCCACGAAGTTTGCAATGGATGCCCTACCTCCTCGACCCCAACTACCTCTGTTTGATGAGAAAGGTGACCTTCTTGCATTCGCTAATTAGCTCCGATTTCCAATTCCTTCACACTCTTACCTCAGGCCAAACACTATCTTGACCCGGCCCTTCTTAACACGTGAAGTTCAAACGGGGGAAAAGGAGTTCGAGGAAGATTTTGGATGCGACAATGGATAAGAACTGATTTGTTTACAGCTTTGATGCAATAGATTATGCCAATTTTCCCGTCTTTGCCAATGTGCCGGCAACTAGTCTTTCATGGGGGAAGGTGGTAGGATGTCACTATTGCACATTTTCCTTGACTGACATATGTCTTGATTGAGCCGTCTTCAATAATCAAACTTTCTTCCAAGCTTTCATATAAGAACCGGAGTCAAGAGAATAGCAACGATGTCTCTATTGCCAAGCCTGAAAGCATGTTTACCAAACGGACTGAAAGCGCCACTACAGCTGGACCGAAAAACTAGTAGTTCAAGAAGCGCCGCTACATCTCGACTTCGTTCTTCCGGGATAGGGTCAGGGAAAGCTTGATTTCGAGAAAGAGATAGATCAAACTACTCATTCAACATTGTCAAGATTGGCTAATGTTTTGGTCTGGTGCTCAATTGACCCCTATTGCATCTGGGCGGGAGTGAAGGTCTGTTGCTTAACCGTTTAGTGAGACTCCAAAGTTTGAGGAAAGAAAGTAGTTCGATGTAAATCGCGTTAAAACCGTCGTTGAGTTTCACACAATTTAACAAAACAATTTATATTTCCCTATTAATCAATTACGAGTATGAGTGGTAATGAGTTTAGGGGTCGAACACAAGGAGAATGGCCTTGAGGTATTACAATTCTTTTCAAAAGTAGGTCTTGTTTTTGTTCAGATGTTGCAGACTATTTTTAGAAGGTTATTGATATATTGAAGTAAATTCGTACACAAATCCTTTGAAAATTCTTTAATAATATTTCCAAATATCCAAAAGTTGCAAATGATATGTCAATGGAAAATAGAGAATGAGATCTTCACAATGCAAGGTGAATCAATTATCACTTTTGTTCATATTTTTTATGTAATTTTCGTTTTAGTCCTCACTTTTCACAATCAGTCAACAGAGTTATTCAAAAAATCACAGAAAATAGAAAATTAATTCAAAAATCACCAAAAATTAACAGAAATTAGGAAAACAAGTTCCGATTATGTGGTAAAAATCTCAGATCAAAATGATTTATATTCCAAAAGTTATGGTCAAAACTCAGAATATATGACAGGATTGGACAGAGAATGGTATTAGTTGTCAAAAGAGGGTGGAATTCCAATTTTATCCAAATAACAACTCAATTAAAATTCAGATTAAGAAACTACACTTCAAAATGAATTACTGAGATCTAGATTTTTTATTTATAGGATTTTTCTACTAATTTCTAAAAATCGTAGAAAAACAGTCAGAATCAAAAATCAAGAACATGAAATTAAAAAGTCAAGACTTTGCACAGATTTTTTTCTTACAAATTTAACATAAAAGCATTGGGCACATATTATATGAAAGTTGTTCTAAAATATCTAAAGAAACACAAAATATTTTTTTTATGATTTTCTTTGATCAGATCTGAAGTCAAACAATTTCTTTACTGAAACTGACAAAAATAAAATGCAGAAAATTGTATTTTTGAATTAATAGGATAAAAGTAGGGATTTTTAAGGCAATTTGATCAAGAATTGTATCATTAATCACTAAATATTCAGTTTATCAGATTTGGCACAAGTTTGAATTATTTCCAACCAGAAAAATTCAGCAAATAGATCAAAATTTCAGATCAAACACCAATCAACCAACTAGTGTTTGATCTCAATTTTTGAACTAAAAACTTCACTAAATCAAGCAAAAACCTCAACCAAGATTCAAGATGATAAAATGGACTAACATGCATGAAAAATTCAGTTCTAAATGACCTAATTAATTCAACCAAATCTATTAAATCAAGAAAAATCCAGATTTAACAGCATATTATGAACAGTACCAAATCAGTCAATTTAATTCAAATTAAAGCAAGATTTCAAACAATTCTATCACAAAAAGCCTATCCCTACAAGATTCTACTCACACATGATAAGATCAACCGAAATTAGGCATGTGTTCATCATGTTCTTTTACAAATTGGATCTTGTGATCTAAAATTGAATACAAGAGATTAAATGAAAATTGGATCGAACCGAGACGTGGAAGATCAACCAGAAACTTCCTTGAGCCGATTTGAACCTCCAACTGATGCTTGATTCCAGCCGAACCAATCAATTGCCTTTTTCACCCAAATCAGCCCGAATTGGTGAATTTCACTCAAACTCGAAAATTGAAGCTCGAAAAGCTCTGAGATTCAGTAATGGAGTTACTGAAGCTTAAAGAAGATGATTGGAGAGTAATGTGTTGAAAGAATTTGGAGAATGGAAGAATGATTCTCATGAATGGGTTGATCGGTCGAATTTATAGAGAGGCTGGTCTGGAGAGTGGGGGACAAACCGAGCGATTCCATTGGCTCAGGCAGATCAAGTGGGGTGTACTGAAGATCTGGACGAAATTTCGTTGAATTCGGTTGAGATTTGATCCGGTTTTGAATCATCGAATTTCCGCTCTGTTCTGTAATTTCGCGCGAGTCAGTTCAGATGCGATTTGAATCATATTACTGAGACTGACAGTGGGCCCCTTCGTAATAGGTTACGGTGAAACGGGTCGTTATCGCGTGAAACGAGTCGTGATTGCCGTTACCAACCTCTGCGGTTTAAACTTTCTTTTTGATTTTCTGTGGCGAGACGGGTCGAAACACGCGAAACGAGTCGTCTTCTTGTTCACCATTGGCGCTGAGTTTTGAATTAAATTTCCGAATTTCGTGCGACGAAACGAGCTACAGCTCGCTTGAAACGAGTCACTTTTGTGTGAGCTGATACCGACTCGTTATAACTCATTCTCGTTGATCCGGTGTGGCGAACCGGTTTGAATCGCGTGAGACGAGTCATGACCGATGAAACGAGTCATCTTCTTCTTCGAATTGGCGCCGAACCTCTTCTCTCGATCTCCCGTGGCTTGCGATCGTGTAAGTCGTCCTAAAACAATCCTCGACAGCCGTGTAAGTTGCGAATTTGGACTTTGGATCGATTTTTCTCTTGGATTTCAGACCCGTTTACCCGTTTCTCATAACCATTGATTAGAGATCGTGATTCCGTACATTTCACTGTAATTCATCAATCCAGATCTCTTCTCCATCTTCTCACGAATCCACAGAGCTTTGAATGGTCGAAAACCGTTGAGTATATCTCGAGTTTTGCCGTTTTGAATATCATCAGTTCGCTGTTCCGCCATTGCTGACCAGAGTGTGCAAATCGATCTTTTTCTCGCATTTCACACAACGAAATCCAAAACTGTGACTCAAGCTTCGTTCTCAACTTCCTCACGATAATCCTCAACCATTATAGTTCCCCAATCCACCTCGAATCCAGAGAATTTCTCCATTAACCAACTCGGTGTCAGTTTCGCGAAAAATAACCAAAACCTGCTGAACTCGTGAATCAAACTATGATTTTGAGTTGTTTTTCCATCGAATTGAGGCTTCGGAATTCATTGTGAACCTTCACTAAAGCTTAAAGACACAAAAAAGATCATCTTTGCTTGAGAAAAACTGAAATGGTTGATCGAATTCGATTCAGTTCAAAAACTTGACCGTTGGATCATCAGGTTTGAAAAGTTCATTGAGGATTTCGTCGAACAGTTGATTTAACTTCAGATTTCTCACTCGATTTTGCGCCATTTGATGAGTTCTTCATACGGATAGAAAGGGCACGAAGAGAGGAAGAGAATAGAGTTGGTTTTGGCTCGAATGGTGGACTGTAGAAAGCAAGGTTGCTCGAAGAAGCTTTCTCAGGTCAGAAACATGGCTGGTTGCTTTTTGGCTGGCGGATTCCGGCGATCGCCGGCGTTTTCAGATGTGGATAATAATACCAACCGATTCGTCTCGTCGTACTGAATCCAAGGATATGCAGTTTGATCGATTTTGAGCTTGTTTGAAAATTGGTTATTTTGGGTGAATTTGTGTAGGGTTTTGGAAGACTTGGTTGGCCGTCTTTGGCCCATGATTTGCAATTTGGGTCTAAATCTTCATCTTATGGCCTTTTCGCCTGTAAAATAATATAAAAAATGTATTAAGAGGTTCCAAATCATGTTTTATGAATTATAAGTATTTTTTTTATACATTTAGTGAATTAAGGATGAATTTGAGATGATAAAAACCCTAAAAATGTGTATAAAAATACACATTACATTCGAGCGTTAAGCGTGTTACTCCCACTAGTGAATGAAGAGAATTCACTCTCACTATACGGATTCTCAAAAAAAGAATAGTCGCACTTCTCTTTTATCGAGCTTAAGAAAGAGCAGACACTTATCCATGCAGAAAGGAATGATTCAAAGTCTCGGTTCTTAGAAACTCGGTTATGATTCAGCAAATACATCTCTTACTCCACCAACGGCAATAATTTCAGAACGTAGCTCAGGATACAACCAGCTTGACTCTCCGAAAATCTCCCCCGTTGGTCAAAATGAGATGAAAATAAGCCACTGAAAGACTCTTTCCTGTATTAATAAGAGCCAACTAAGGTGGCAGTGGAAAGATAATATATGCCCTATAGTGCCTTTCTTTCAACATTGGTACTTTCCAGTTTCATGAGAAACTCCTGTTTGTTCATCGTAAACAACGTATGGAACAATGCCCTTGTTTCTTGAGCTTGCACTTTGTTTCCAAGGGAATTTCGACTCGTACCAAGAGGACACTTTTGCAAAAGGAGTTTTGATTCTTGATTTGGGGAATTCGACCTTTTTCATTTGACTTTTGATTTCATATCAAAATAGGAATGGACGTTAGGCGTCAGAGTTCTATACGAAGGAAGGGAAGTACGACCTAGACTGAAAGAAGCAACCTTACAGACTCTTTTTCCGAGCATAAAGGAGAAAACCTCGCTAATGTCCCGCACACTTGCAAACGGGCCGACCTAATGTTCCGCACTAGCATTGAGATGATGATCTCGGAAGAAGTGATTCGGAGCTTGCCTTTACTCTTCGGAACTAAGGTAGAGCCAGTCTTCTTCTTGCTCGGAAGGCGCCTTATACCTGATTCGTAGCTCGCCTTTCCTTTCTGAAACTTGACAGAAGTCATGAGTCGGAGCTCGGAAGGGAAGTGATCTTCATTTCCAACTTCTTTTTGATATCATCATCTTGGCCACGAACTAGTCTAAGCAACTTGGGCATTGCCAAACCTACTACAGATTTCCCTTCTGCCCGCTGACCTGGTGATGTGTCAACCTGATCTTGATGACTTGGCTTTGGCAGGCATAAAGTTCACTTGTGCTTTCGAGTCCTTTCCCAACTGAGCAAAAAGCACCCCACAAGAAGAAGATGAGCCGAAGGATAATAAGTTGGCTGATCTGAGATCCTAGGCTCGTGGGGTGGGGACATCTCCAACATGTGTGTAAGGTCCAGTAGAACGCGCATGGATTTTCTCATCAACTTGATGAATTCATTTGAATATATAGGACTTTCTTATTAGAACAGGTTGTTCAAAAAGATCTCATGTTCTTCCATCAAATATTCTGCTTTTTCCCGGGTACTTAGGTTCAAATACCCATGGATTTGTTGTTTGTCTACTAGCTTTATATAATTCAAGAAAACACTAGTTTTCTCGAGGCATCTTGCTCATATCTTTCATCAAAGGATGTTATTCTAGAATGTCTCTTTAACAAATCCCTTGCTAACCCGAGTGAGCATTCAAATATTTGTCCCACATTCATTCGTGAAGGTACTCCTAAGGGATTGAAAATCATATCAACAGGTGTTCCATCTTGCAAATAGGGCATATCTTGTCGAAGTCAAATCTTGAAAATGATACCTTTATTCCCATGTCTTCCAGCTACCTTATCACCGACTTTGATTTGACGTTTTTGTCAAATATATACACAAACCATTTCTCAAATATCACTGGAATCCTCTTTCTCTACCCATTTCACATCAATAATGCGACCTCTTCCACCTATAGGTAATTTGAGAGAAGTTTCCTTTGCAGTGGATAAATGCATACCAAGTCTAGTTCCTACTAATCTATCTCTCGGCATAGGTTCATCCTCTGTAGGCGTTAATTTACCTACTAGAATATCTCCTGTTTCTACCCAAGATCCCAGCAGCACAATTCCATTTCTATCCAAATGGCGGAGTAAATGAGTCTTCAGATGTGGTATTTCCTTAGTGATTATTTCAGGGCCTTGATTTGTCACATAAGTCTGAATTTGATATCTCCGAATATGAAAAGAAGTCTCAATATCTTCATATAGGAGACGTTCGCTAATTAGTACTGCATCTTCATAATTGTAACCCTCCCATGGCATATAAGCTATCAATATATTTTTTCCTAAAACGAATTCGGGTGCTTGTGGGCCCTTTGCTGCAAATGCTTGTTGGACCTCCACTCCCCTTTCCCGGGAGGGGGCCGGGCTTTGTTTCCCCAGCGGCTACCCAGTGGCGGCAGAAAACTAAAAAGGGTGGGCGAGGTCCACCTTTGATTGTTAAGAGATAGCTTTTAATTCTCTTATAGAAGCCCGGGTCAAGCCCAGTGAAGCTGCAGGGAGCACTGAGCAATGGGGTGATGAGAGCGACTCCGTCCAGGGGTTGGACCAAGGCGGAAGTGCTTCCATGACAAGAGGGTGACCGGAACCCGCCAGTGCCCAAGAAGCCGAAATTCAAGCTATGAAACAAGTAGCTGGAAATTGAAAATTGGAACTAGCCCAATTCATAGAATTAGAAGCTTTTCACAATTCGCCTCTTCTCTTGAGAAAACCACGC